>OMNZ01107204.1:6225-17131 GCA_900303255.1 Lesueurigobius sanzi | reverse complement strand
ATCCAATTTTTCAATCTCACATTTAAACAACATGACTATTTTGTGTTTACATATTCACACATTTGTTAAACGGTCACTATGTAACATTTTAAGTGAAAAATAAAATCCTGATATTTGTGCATAGTTGACCTTTTAGTGACCCAGTGGCTGTGGGTGCAGCGTGGTGCCTTTACTTTCCATCACAGCAGCTTCTATTGCTTTTAGGCTTTCGTACCAGAAACTTACCAGAAACCCCCTATAAGATTTCCTGGCGCACCATAAAGGCAGCTGTGATGGAAAGTAAAGGTGCCAGGCTGCACCCATACAGCCACTGGGTCACTAAAAGGTCAAATACACACTAATAGCAAGATTTCTTTTTTTGTTGTTGTTCACATAAACAGTCACAGTGCACCTTTAATCATCAAATACTATACTGTAAATGTGATATCAGTAAGTTGAATCACTCAGACATACTGTATTAGGGCCAGACCCATATGATGAACTAGGGCTTTCTTTCCCATTTCTATTTATTTATTTATTTGTTTCCTTCAAAAGCGGGATAAAATGCATAACAAAACAAAAGCCCAGATGCTCCACAGAGCTTCCCTCCCAACAGCTCCCAACGATTTACGTCTTGTTATGGTCCAAAACAGCACACAGCCTTATGTGTTAGGTCTCATGCTGTCCATTATCCGCCCGGTTGGATGGATAACTCTGAATGTGTGGACTGTAAGGCACTGGGTCATATTTGCAGTTATCATCCTATAATGTCGGTCAGAACACCACTAGAGCCAGGACGAATATTCAGGTGGAACTTATGGGGCAGACTTGTGTTGACTAAACCCCACTGGAGACAATGATGAGGACACCAGGCTGTATTTCAACTTCTTGTATTGAACATTGAACATTGAACAGACAGACCGGTAAGTGGGTCTACCAAAGTATTCTGATTCAAGCCTGTCAAATTGAATGCTTAATGGAAGTAGCAGAGACAAGAGCAACTATAGCCTCCTTTTTACTACTGAATGCCAAAGTATTAAATAATAATAGAAAAAATGATGATAAGCCCTAGATAAACACCAATTGAAGGAAATATTGTTACACCCTTTGCCCTCACTTCAGCTAACTAAAACCTACCTGAAGGTTGTGTAGCTCAGAACTACTTGAGTAAATATAGTTCAGTCCCTTTTCCTCCTCTGCACACATCTCCCTTGTTCTGCCTGCTCTGTTATTGTCTGTTTACTTAAAAAAAAAAAAAATCAAATGCCTCTAGACACAAATCACTTTCCAATTTATGGTGCTGCTCGGAAGTGTGCATTCATTTTCCTCTTGCCATTATCCACTCGCTTTCACACCGCGGCGTCCCCGTGGCTCCGAATACAGGGCCCGCGCCTCTCCGTGATGGTCAGTTGGACACTCCGCTCTGTTTTCGTACCCTTCTCATTTCCCATTTCCAAACCTTTATTGGAGCTTAAAAGCCAAAGCAGCTCAGATCGTGCCGGCATAAATCTGCAGCCACATTAATCCACGGCGGTGTCATGTCTTGCGTCGAGGCGCGGCCCGGGCGTGCAGGGAGGAATGAAATGAGGTATTCGGAGGCGGCGCACTGGCAGGCTATTGGATGCTGCTGGAGGGTATGAAGATGGAGTCACCAATGGCTGATAATAGAGTAAGGGTTTCACAGTCACATAGGGCTGGGCCATATGGCCAAAAAATCTCATCACGATTTTCTTTAGTGTAAATCAGGATTTCGATTTTTATCACAATTCATGTGTAAATTGTCTTTTAAAGGGTGACTAAAGCCATCTGCTTCTTCTTGGATTTAAACCTGGGGTTGTCCCGGTTACGTCTTGGTTAAGGCCTGTTTTAGTCCGTGTGCAACACTTGTTTCCCTCATGGTTTAGACCTGGTTTAGTCCTGGTTCAGTCTGTGGTATTGTCCAGGTTTAGACCCGATTTAGGCCCAGTTTTCTCTTGGTTTATTTCTGATTGAGTTCTTGGGTTTAGACTTGGTTTAGTCCTGGGTTAAGTCCTGGTTTCATTCTGTCCCTGGTTTAGTCCTTTTTTGTCCTGGTTCAAACCTTGATTTCAGTCGCTGCTTTAGTCCGATTTACTTCTGGTTTAGTCCTGGTTTAATCCAGATTCAGTCTGTGATATTGTCGGATTTTAGACCTGGTTTAGACCTAGTTTTCTCCTGGTTTAGTCCTGGTTTAATCCAGATTCAGTCCGTGATATTGTCCGATTTTAGACCTGGTTTAGACCTAGTTTTCTCCTGGTTTAGCTCTGGTTTAGTCCTGACAGTAGAAGCAGTGAGTGGAGAGAAAGTTTTTGAGCTCAGAGCTGCGTTAAACATAAAAACCACTGAATCACGATATGGTGATGTTCCCAAAAAAGCAGATCATGGAGATCACGATTCGATTTTTATCATCGTCTTGCCCAGCCTTAGTGTCACACATCCTACTTTTTTTTTTGTCTAGTTTTGTCCTTTAACATATTAGTTCCAATGTCAAAGTAACAAAAAAGACCCAAACTCACTCTTTACAATAGTTATTTAATGTTTTTTAAGGTTCTTTTAATGTTTTTTAAGTGTCGTCATGGTCTTGGCCCTTCTTATCTTTCAGATCTGCTTTTACCCTATGAACTTTCACGGCCCCTGCGCTCCTCCGACAGCCGGCCCCTAGTCATTCCCAAAGTCAGGACACACACTCACGGGGAGGTGTCTTCCCAGTACAATGGCCCTCACCTTTGGAACGGCCTGCTGGAGGACCTCAGGGGCCTCTGGAACGGCCTGCCGGAGGACCTCAGGGGCCTCTGGAACGGCCTGCCGGAGGACCTCAGGGGCCTCTGGAACGGCCTGCCGGAGACCTCAGGGCCGCAGAGAACGCTCATGTTTTTAAGAGCAGGCTCAAGACCCACATTTTTAGTTTAGCTTTTAACTAATATTTATTCATTTTAGACATATTTATTGTTTCATTATATCATTCTATTTATTATTTATTCTTGTCTATTATTATTTTATCATTAGATTTTGGAGTTGCCTCTTCCTTTTACACTTTTTACTAGGTTCTTCCAGTGTTTCCTCTGAGGGAGCCCTCTGCCTCGGGATGTCGGCTGTGGCTGCCTGGGTGCTGTCCTGTGGGTGTGTAAATGAATGTTTCTGTTTTTAATGTGTTTTTTTTATTTCTGTAAGTGCTTTTTTGTATGAAAAACGCTTTATAAATAAAGTTTGATTGATTGATTGATTGATTTTGTTGAGTCAATGTGCTGGACTTCCAGTCACTCCACTAAAGCATATCCATTCACAAAAATGTACATATGTGGTATATAGGTGTGTGTAAAGTGACCAACCAACAAGAATCTGCAATCAATTTGGGAGGAGTTTTCAGCCTTTTCTTAATGTGTTTTTATTCTGTAAAGCACTTTGGGTTGCATTTTAGTATGAAAAGCGCTTTATAAATAAAGTTTGATTGATTGATTCTTAGGATTAACAGGAGTGTCATTATTATTGCTAGTTGTATGGTTGATACTGTCTCTGGAATAGGACAAAAGTATTCCATTAAAGTATCTATTATGTCATATTTCTTGACTATAATGAATGCTCAACTGTGTATACAAAAGGGGGTAGGCGCTTTTGCTGCTGCCTACTCCTTTTGGGCATCATATCTGCTCTGTATACAGTATATTTATTTATTTATGTAATCTCCTTGGCTCCTTTGCTTACCATGCTGATCTGTACTTCCATATCCAACTTTGTGAAATTCAGATGCTCAAATAAAAAGACGAAGAAATTATTTAACTTTCTCTGTTTACCTGCCTTAAACATACACAACTGCATCCACGGATCTTCTCTTGGTGGAACCTTTTCAAACTGTGTCATCCCTTCTTTCTTTTATCAGTCAGATGAGTCAGCGAACTTATCTGAAGATTTTGTTATCATTTTAGTCATCATAAACGGCAAGAAGTCACAAAGAGTGTGTGCATTAAGAATAGTAATTTTCACAACTTTTCACAATTTTTAGCCATCTTCTAATAAAGGCTTTTTAGTCATCTTTTTCTACAACAGTGTGCCTTGGATTTTTCTTTGGGAACAGCCACATTCTACTCTGTTTTATACTTTTCTACCCAAAGAACCAGCCTTTTTTGTTGCAGCATCAAGAAGCACCCCTTTTTACTTGCTTACTTACTTTTCATACACTTTTACGCACGGACCACGCAGCTTTTCCCCTAACTTGCTACAATTTTCGCAATTTATTTGGGTGTTATTATATGGAGACATAGCTCAACAACAATAATCTTGACCAAATCTGAACGTTTTCAGATATTCATAGACTATCATGTGCAGCAAAACCCACATACGCTCAATATAAAACAATATAGATTCGCTGTACCTAACCTTAACCTATCAAGGAAGGTGTGTGCCCTGGAGTACCCACTTTTAGCCATTTGAGTCATTTCCAAATATTTACTTTTAGCAATTTTATTCGGTATATTTACTTTCAAAATGGTGAGCTTGTACAAATAAACACACCACAATGTTTTTCTCTTTTCTTAAGAAGATTTCCCGTCCGATCGTTATGAGATATCCTTTCTCCTTTTAATTTGGAGACTATATTATATCTAATCCTCTGAGCTTGATTTAATTTTGCTGGCTGCTGATCTCGGGCCATTCTACCAATCTCCTTCTGGTGGGCAATATCAACTCTCAAGATGACAGCATTAATCCGTGGCACTAATCTGACTTTCTGAAGAAGAAATGGTGCAAGGGGGAGGGGCCCCCGACAAATATGTATTTCACAGTCTGATGAACAGCCCTGCCATATCCCAGTGCTCAGGCCGAAGCCGTTAGAGCGGGTCTGCGGGGAAACATTACTCGACTGTTTCTGACTTCAGTAAATCAGAAAATACAGTATACTATTTAGCAAAACCTATGAAATCACGTTAATACAAAGAGAAGAAACGAACAGAAAATTCTTCTCAATCATGTGCTGCGAACAAAGAAATTAAACAAGAAATCTGACTGAAATTTGACTAAAGCTTAATTAAAAATAGCTAATGAGACTAAAACTATATGACTGAAATATCCAGAGATGTTGGGTGATGATTAAAAACTAAATAAAAGGAAAAGAATGGACTAAAACATGTGAACTTCAGTGACACAGTCTACTGAAGTCACTGCCAAAGGAACAGGTCTGTGCTTTGTTCATGTGGGATCGTCCTTGATTAAATATGATATTAAATTATACTATAATTATCTTTGTTTGTCAGACTCGAAGTTCATAAAAAAACAAACAATCAATACAAAGGTAAAGTTGACAAAATCCATTTTAGTGCAAGAGAAACTGGACACAAAGTGCTCAGGAAGTCAGTACCATAAAGTCGTTTTTGGGGAAGGTGCTCTTTGGCGTTTGGGGAACAAAAACACAAAGAGAAATAATGAGAGACCAAGGCGCTCCTCCCACATTGTAATTCTCTATTTACATTTTCTAAAACACCTTTATTGTGCTGGGCTAATATTTAAATCTTTTAAAACATGTTGCTGGTTTCTTCCCTGTGTATTCTCCAACAAGCGTCTGTCAACAAGTGAGGCACTTGGCTTGTTGAAGCCGATACGCGTGGAAGAAAGCCAGCAATGAATGTAAATAAATAATTACAATGTGGGAGGAGTGCCTTGGTCTCTCGTTTTTAGATGTTAGATTTAGTCGACTAAATTTACATACAATTTTTGCAGACTAAAACTAATTTATTAAAAACTAAAATAATTATTTGACTTAATCTAGACTAAAACGAATTTACATTTTCATCGAAAGACCAAAACTAATTGAAAGTTCATACACCAGTGTTCACAGTGTGTGACTTATTCTGATCATTCTTGATGTCTGATATTGATTTGTTTTTGTCCATACCGACCTCTGAGATGACTCCTGTTGTGATAATGGGCGTTACAAAGATAAAATGATTGATCTTGCCTATGGATGAAACAGTGTGCACCTACGAGAGCTGGAATTCAACCCACTATAACCTTCTTCTAAGACGACCCGCTCCACCACCTGAGCCACATGTCGCCCCATTTTACTCATATATTCACCTGAATGTTTCTTCTGTTCTGTAACATTAATGTCACCAATTTGACTGAGTAACAAAACTATTTGTCTGTTTTCCTGTCTATATTTATGCTTTGTGTCATTTTTGTTATTTACACACAGTATCAGAGTAATAATTTACTATTATTAGGCAAAAGAATTATTTCAAATACTTTTGAATTACTCTTGAGTGCACAGTCAAAAATGAGGATAATGGGATTTTCAGGACTCTTTAATGGGAGCCAAAAATGTTTGGGATCATTCTGTGGAAAAGACTGGATCATTTTTTTGCTGACTTTTTTAAGAATCCAGACAGAAAACTAATTTTGTCTTATACCTAAAGTTCGTATGTATTTTGATAAAGACTTATTAATGCTGACAGCACGATTCATTTTAACCATAGACATTTGTGTGAGGTACAGTAATTAATTGCGCCACAAGAGGCTACAACTGCCTTACCAAGTGCATTTTTGTGTAAAAATCTTTCACCCATGTTTTCTGCTCTGCTCCTGTGCTATAACTTTTTTGTCTCGTGTACCCCTTTGGACCTTTCATTTACAATCAGAGTACCCCCTGCCTCGATGGGTTTGTTGATTAGTTAGGAAGTGAATGGCTAAAACTCCTATTTTTAAGAGCTAAATACTCTCACTCTTTACAGTTTTAAATAGCTTTCAATATAATAATCAAAAAATACATTCAGTTTTATCTTCTCTTTTTACCTGAAATTCCAAGTACCTCTGCTAAGCTCTCGTGTACCCCCATCAGACTCGGTCACAAATGCCCCACCCCTAGAAACGACCCACTCTCAGTTTACAGTAGTATTGGTTTTTATTGTTCTTGGCCTCGGTGGGTGACAGAAGGCAGAAGCTCGGTGAACCGTCAGTCACATACACATGTAGCAACAACACCTGGACATGCAGTACTGCTCACAGCTCTAGATACAGAAGAACCACAGAGACAAGCCCAGCTCCCACCACCGTCACATCACCCCCTCCCCCAGTCCCACACACACACACACCAGGACTGTACACAGCGCTACAGGGAGCAGGAGGCAAATCAGCTCATCCAAATAAAACTACATGTGAAGAAAAACAGAACTAAAGGGGAAAGAGTCCAGGGTGAAAGCGGTGATTACTGTAAACAAGGATATGCGGCTAAGTGACACTTTTAAAGAGATAATGCATCTCCGTGATAATCTCATGGAAGAACTCGTGGCTTTTGCACAGAGCGGCACACGCTGCTGCCGTTCCGCCTTCACTGCTGACGTAATGTCGGTGGTAGAATGGAAGGAGTCTGCTACAAATGGTTTTTTATCAATGCCCTGATATTTGATTTTTCCATCTGCACTTATCAAAAATGCTCCTTGCCCATTAAAAAGGCTGGACAACTCTCATTTTATATAGTTTTTACACATGAGCGTAGAGTGGATGTGTACGGAAATGTACAGGTATACGATGTTTAGAAGATTTGAGGGATGTAAAAACAAAAAATCTTGATATTTGAATTTATTTAAAGGGCATTGGGGAGTGAGATTTTGTCATTATGTGCTGTTTTGTGGCATTTTGATTATGCTTAAATAATATATTTTCATTTAATAAACTATGTAAAGTACAGTTGTGCTCAAAGGTTTACATACCCTAAACTTATGCATTTCATAGAATATGAATGATAACACATAAACCTTTATTTCAGTCTTGGTTAGTGGTTGTGTGAAGCCTGTTTGTTTATGCTTTTCAAGTAGAAACTAGCCAATGTGATCAGGCTCAGTACTAAACCTACAGCATAAGCAAGGCTGCTATAGGAGGCAAAATGCTGGGGGAAGTACAGGACATTGAGCCCTATCCTTTTGTCCTTCTCACTGTATAAATTATGTTGCAATATTTACTTTTACTTTTACATTTAGTCTGTTCATTGCTATTCACATTGTGTCCTTTTTCTCTGTCCCACCCCTGTCCATCTGCGGACGGGGAGTGGTCGCGTCACGTAACTGACAGCCATAGTGACGCCATGGGGGCTTGGTGGCGGTGGCCTCTGCAGCTCGGCCTGGGAACCATCTGGCCCATCCGTCCATAGGAGTGGATCCCTTCCCCAATGTGGTTCTCCTCGAGATTTCTCCGTTTTGTCCCACGTGGTTTTCTTGAGTTTTTCCTTGCTGCGGGGGAGGGTCTAAGGATGTGGGAAACCCCAGGCTCCTGTTGTGATATTGGGTTGCGTTACAAAAACTGATTGATTGATCAAAAGTTTACATATTGTGCATCTTGAAACAAAGACGGTAGCACAGTGGTTAGCGCTCGTGCTTCACAGCTGGAATGTCCCAGGTTCGATCCCAGGCCAGGACGGGGCCTTTCTGTGTGGAGTTTGCATGTTCTCCCTGTGTCTGCGTAGGTTTCCTCCGGGTGCTCCGGTTTCCCCTACCACTAAAAACATGTACAATAGGATCCCCTCTGGGGCCAGTTCTCCCCTGAAAAAGAGATTCTTAATCTCAGTGGGACTTTCCTGGTTAAATAAAGGTCAAATAAAAAGATAAAAATAAAAAATAAAGTCCAATTTTGTCCTGTATTTCAGCGGAAGTGAGTTATTCTTTGCTCCTGAACAATTTCATGTCATGTAAACGTTAGATCAGGGACATTTGAGTAGTTTCTGTTTCATTATGATTTCAAAAGAGTAAACTCAGTTCTTTGACACTAAATGACTTCGCACAACCACTAACCATGAGCGGGAAAAAAGATGTTTGTGTTATCATTCATATTCTATTCTACAACTGTATATTTCTAACATTATAATAAAATTTTTTAAGTATAGTTAATATATAGATTCTTCTGACTCTGGTAAAGAATGAAAACATATTTGACAGTGTGCTACATTAGAGAGAACAAAAGCCCCACACACAGCTATGGCAGTGCTGAAACTGAATTCATTTGAACTAAACTTATACATAGTGCAATTTCATCTTGGCTATCTAGAGGAAGTGGCCATGCTTAGTGACTAGTGCTAGGCTACGTGTTAACTTCTCATCGGTTTTAAGTGTTACCGTATAAACGTTGATACAAACCATAAAAGACCATTAAACGTTTCTCATGAAATACAGGGGACTACTAGTCAACATTACACCGAATTTACAAACACAGCCAGAAAAAAGAATCGAGTTTGGAGCCACTCCGACAGTTGAAAGATTCATCACACCACAAATATACTCCTAATAAAAATAAACATCTTAAACATGGCGTCTTGATCATCATGTTTTTGTAAGAAGACAGGACCCAGATTAACTAACTTTTTAGAGGGTTGATACCAGGGCTGCACAATTAATTGTGAGCAAATTGCAAAATCGCAAAATCTTCTGTTTTTAAGGCTCTTTACCTGATTTTGTTTCTTAAAGTGGAACAAAATTTGTTTAGTCCTCATTCAGTATATTGTAAACTCATGTCCTATGGAAAGTATCCTTTGCATTTAATTATTAAGCATTTATTTTGTATCAATTTGATGATCTTGCAGGCTAGTTTTTATTAACATGTCTGTGACAGTGATCCTGAAAAGTGGCTCTGTAAGTTGTGCTTATAAATACAAAGAAATATAATTAGAAATGTGCTCGGAAAATTAAGAATAAGTTTGGACACAACTTTCAATTCCATTTACCTCCCACTTTCATCGTTTGTAATGAAAAAAAATCTGGTATAGGGCCTTAAAATAATAAAGAAAATAATAATAATCTATCCTCATTGGTACGGATTATATTCAACCTGCTAGCCCTGCATTTTAGGCGACTACAAGTTGTTATTCTTTAGTTTAGCGGTTCATATTTCTATTATCACACAATGTTAATGCTCCTGAATGTGTGTAAAGCATTCACTGTATAATCTTGCAGTTAAAAGGAAAATTGCTAAACTAATTGGGGAGTCTCCAGGCCAGATTCAGCCGTTTGAAGGACAGCTTTATCCGCACGGCGGTCAGGAAGTTGAACTCTCTCCGCTTTCACTTCCATTCCCTATTAAAGCTTTTACAAACAAATTCACGTTCAGACGGATGCGAGGAGAGCTGCTTATTTAGGCCCTCCGACTGTCCCCACCCCAATCCTGACGTAATTTAAATTCTCTATATGTGAGGAAATGTTTAATTGGCTTGTTGTGGCTATGCTAGCTCCTCTAATCTAAAGTTGTTAGGGCCAGCACTTCCTGTCCGTATTCATTTGCATTCAGATTAGCTTAGACCTGTTCGAATAATGATATTTTCTAACGATTACGTGATGGACAGGTAGAATAATCACAATTTCTGCGTGTGAACACGTGCAATAAAAATAAGTAACTAATTAAAATGAAAACTATGGACAAGATGATTGTTTGTCAGATTTGTGGCATTATTCAAAGTGTTATAATTCATCAAATTATCGTTAGCCTTTAGCTTCAATATAAACTCGCCGACTTTTCTGAATACAAGCATCTCATCTGCTGAAGTATCTGTGTCCTACATCAAGTTAACAGGCAGTATCCAGTCCACCATGTAATCTTTAACCTCTTAAACCCCAGCATGCCAAATTTGGGCCCTGGGGAAGGAAAGAGACAGAGAGAGATAGAGATAGAGAGAGAGAGGGGAAGGAGAGAGAGAGAAGAAGGAAAGAGGGAGGGAGAGAGAGGGGAAAGAGAGGAAGGAAAGAGACAGAGAGAGAGGGGAAGGAGAGAGATAAGAAGGAAAGAGGGAGAGAGAGAGAGGAAGGAAAGAGACAGAGAGGGGAAGGAGAGAGAGAGGAAGGAAAGAGGGAGAGAGAGGGGGGAAAGAGAGAGGAAGGAGAGAGACAGAGAGAGGGGAAGGAGAGAGAGAAGGAGGAAAGAGGGAGAGAGAGAGGGGGAAGAG
>OMNZ01107192.1:4026-23454 GCA_900303255.1 Lesueurigobius sanzi | reverse complement strand
GAGGCAGAGACACCTCACCTCCACCCGGGCACCCACAGCTCAGCACCCAGGCACCGAGCCAGGGCACCCAGAGGGGGCGAGGCTGGGACACCACACCCCCACCCGGGCACCCATAGGACAGCACCCGGCAGCCAGAGCCGACAACCGCTCCCGAGGCAGAAGGCTCCCTCAGAGGAAACACTGGAAGAACGTAAAAGAAGTAAAAATTATAACAATAACAAAGTCTAAAAGGAAGAAACAACTCCAAAATCTAATAAAAATAAATAAAAATAAAAATGATAATATACAAGAATCAGAATATAGACTTAATAGGACTAAAATTAATAAATAAATAGCAGAAAATAAAAATAACATAAGAGAACAATAAATATTATATTATATTTATATTATTATATATATACAATGCCAAAACCAGGTCTAAACTAGGACTAAACCACAACTAAACCAGGTCTAAACTAGTTTAAACCAGATCTATACCAGGACTAAACCAGGTCTAAACGAGTAAACTAGTCTAAACCTATAAACTGGGACTAAACCAAACCAGTTCATCATAGAGAGGTCACTTTGAAAATAAAATAATTTTAGCCCAAAAATGTAGTGGAGTAGAAAGTACAGATACAGGCTCTAAAATGTAGTGAAGTCAAAGTAAAAAGTATTTATCATAAAATTTAGTAGATCTACCTATAATTTGTACTTTTTTACTTGTACTTTTTACTTTCTTACTTTCCACCACTGCTTTTTTCAGCTAATACCAGAAACTACTAATAAACAAGGCGGTTTATTGAGTAGAATTTGGTGTCTTTCATCATTTTCATATGAGCTTTACGGTAACCAAATTAGTCGTGCGCGCGATACCAGGTATTACGGTAATCTATTCAGGCAGGAGTAAGCGCCCGCCGAGCACCTCTTTGTTTTAGCCCAATTTTGAGACTAAACTAGAGGATTCCGAGAAAAATGGAGCGATTGTGGTTGTTGTGGACTTTTCTTGTGCTGCACATTTGTTGTTTCGCTTTGGTTGGTGCCTCAGGTGAGCGATATGAGCCTCCGAAATATGCGCATTCAAGGCTCTGTGGCTAAAACTTACTAAGCGGCGTGGTATGCATAGAGTCTGCTAACTTTTGCTAATGTTTTCATTCATCTCCTTCTCTGAGCTAGCTAACTTTGCATGCTAACTTGGCAACAATCAGCACATTTTAATCTTTATCTCTATCATCTTACGTTTTGCAATGTTCATTTTAGACTTCGATTCTCCATGGGCTGCCAATAGTAATGATTAGATTTAGGTTACTACAAAAAAGTGCAGCCATTTTAAGATTTGCATCCACAAGACTTTCTCTAATATTATTAAATATTTTCTCCATGTGTTCCTGACCGATATAAACATTTTCTTTTTTTTTCTTCAGACAAAAAATGGAAGAAAATCAAAGATAACATTGCCAATGCTGTGAAAGCCTACACACCCTGTAACCCTGATAACTGTGCCTGCCATATAAGGTGGGCGAGCTCGCTTTAATCCATATTAATCCATATTAATACTTATATTGTTATATTGTTGTAACTTCTAGCTAGTCATTCCCATTACTTATAGACCCTTTCATTGTTTGTAAACATTTGGGGCTTAGCTGTTGCCAAAGTAATGATAACAAATGTTTATTTGTTGTTGGAAATATCAGATAAAACCTTATTTTATCGTCTCAAATGTCATTCCTCTTGTTCTCGCTCCTTAAGCCACAACAGGACGACATTTTTTAGTTGTAGTTTTACACTTATAATCACTAGTTTTAGTTTAATCTTATTTCGCATGCTCACTTCCTGCCTCCAGTTGATGTCACTGATGTAAGCAGTGAAAGGGTCTACAACTTACCTTTGAACACCCTGGATGTCTTGAAACCCACTTTAGTGTCGTAAACTTTGCAGCGTGCTTCAGGATGATTTGCGACTGTTCAAAGGGGGGATTTCTGAAGATTTCCTGGCCGCTACTGTCAAAAGAGGAGTCGGTACTCATTATCAAATCATTGGACATAAACTGTATAGGGAACACAACTGCATGTTCCCTGCGAGGTAAGGAGAAGCAACAAAGCTGTACTTGTGATGTCATTTTAATAGGTTGGATTCTGATTGTGGCTGGGTTTGTTTCTTACTTGCAGGTGCAGTGGAGTAGAGCATTTCATCTTGGGGGTCATCGACAGACTTCCTGATTTGGAGATGGTAGTAAACGTCCGGGATTACCCCCAAGTGCCGAACTGGGTGCAGCCGACTCTGCCCGTCTTCTCGTTCAGTAAGGTCAGCTTCTGTCCAGTCTGAGCAGGCTAAACTCAATTGTTTCTATGAGAGAAACTGGACGCAAAGTGGGGAAGGTGCTCTTTGGCATTTGGGGAACAGAAACTTCAGAGGAAAGAACCAAGAACCAAGGCAAGAAGTCTTGAAAAAGGCTTGTTGGAGCAGATGCACGTGGAAGAAACCAGTAATATGTTTTTTTGAGAATTTAATATGTATTAGCCCAGTACAATAAAGGCTTTTTAGAAAATGTATATAGAGAATTACAATGTGGGAGGATTTAAGTAGGTTCTCAGTCGTACAGGAGTTGTCCATCGTAGGCAAAAATTCTTCAGTCTTCATCTGTACTCTGTAGTTGAAATGTAGGACGTTTCGATCTTAGTCCAAAGATCGTCATCAGCTTAATTAAGACTTGAGCACGCTGTGGGTCTCTTAAGGGTAAACCAGAAGGAGGAGTAACCTCTAAGTCCCTCCTCTCTTGGTGCTAAAAGTAGGAGAACATCTAGCCTATTCATACTTAATATGGCTCGTTACCTCTGGTTTCTGTGTCTGTGTTTTTTCCCAAGAATGTGGGAGGAGTGCCTTGGTTCTTCGTTTTTCTCTCTCAATTGTTTCCATTTTCATGTTTTGGGCATGTTCTCTCCATAAAAGCTTTCATCTGAAAACTAAAACAAATTATTGCACTGATTCAATGTTTGTAAATTTAAATTATGTGGGAAATTGTAAGTTTTTCACAAAATACAGTTCAGTGGCTCCTACAGTCTCTAACCTTTCCAGTCTTGTACTTACAGGAACACTGCGTAACGCTTCACCCAATAAATAGAATAAAATGCAAACGTTTATTTTATTACATATATTTTTTACTGTTAAAAAATACCAAAAGAAATGACCAACATGAGTCTTCGCTGTGAGCGGCTCTTCTCCCCTAAGACCGGACTTGTAACGCCTGTGAACTTTAAATAGTTTATGTCCTCAATCCAAGTCCATTCTTTGGTTTGGTTTCTGTGTCTAGCTATTTTGAAGGTTTGCTCAGAGGGATTTTTTAAAAGCCTGATTTATTGAACCCCAAAAACCCAGCTTATTCAAAAAGTAAAGAAGATATTCAAAATCCCATCTGAACAATTACATTTTTTCATTCAGTACAGTAAATTTCCCTTTACCTGAAGCATCTCATGTTAAAGTTTCCTTATTGTTACAGACCGATGACTATCAGGACATTATGTATCCCGCGTGGACCTTTTGGGAGGGTGGACCTGCTGTATGGCCTATATACCCCACAGGATTGGGACGATGGGATCTGATGAGAGACGACCTCAAGAAGTAATGCTGCACCGATATCACAATGTTCTCATGCTGTACAGGTTCATAACTTTGTTTCGCCTCTGTCCTCACAGGTCTGCATCGCAAAGGCCGTGGACGAAGAAAGAGTCCAAGGGATTCTTCAGAGGCTCAAGGTTAGCGTTTGTACTCTTAATTTAGTTTACTTTAAATAGTGTGCATTGAGTAAACTCACGCACGGTACAAAAAAAGGCCTCATTTTCTCGCAAAATCATCCGAATGACAATGTGCTAAATCAAATAATGTGTCTAACGTATTAATGTGTAAAAGTTAAGCTTTAGTTAAAAATTCCGATCACTTCCGGTGCTGGACCGTTCAGCTACAGGTTACGACGGCTCTTGTCCACTTTTTTCCTACTTTTGCTTTTTTTAATTAATTGTAGGTGTTTTTTCTGACACAGTATTTGATTCATTTTCATACATGACCATCAGATCCAGCTCCAGATTCCTTTTTCTTGGTCAAGTCGAAACATAAAAAGTTATATTGGTAAACAGATACTGTTAATTTATGGCAGCAGTGGCAAACACCTTATACTGGGTGGTGCTCTAATACATTTGTTGAGCGCTGAAGATGCTCAGAGACATTTATTTTATTCAATTCTATTATTGTTACATGTTTGCAAACTTATTTTTCTTCTTTGGTGGCACATTTCCTGACTTTTTGCACCATCCTGTGTGAGCAAGAGCTGTTGTAGCAAGTACATTTATTCACTGTGAGATCAAAAAAGTCTTATCTTAACTTAAATTTCCACAATTTTGTTACATTTTAGCCTTGTTTTGATCCTGATTTAGTGTTTTTAAATCCGTTTCACTCTTGACACTTTTGAGACAAGTTGAGGTTTAAATTGAATGTAACATACTGTGTTGAAACAATTTAGTAAAATATTGCAACATTGTTATCACAATGTTGCACACTTGTATCTCATGTCGCAAGCGTTTTCAATATTGTGCAGCCCTAGCTCCTATGTTAGACTGATTTCAGACCTGGTTTAGACCTGGTTGTGACATGATACGAGAGAGAAACTGCACATGTCCCAGACTCCTCCACTATCAGTTACTCCTTTATCAATCAATCAATCAAACCTTTATGATAATTTATGTGAAATGTGGTTTCCACGGTTAATCATAAAAGTAATGTCTTTCTAAGAGCAGAGTTGTTAACTGTGACAAACATTCATAGATATTTTTGATTTAATATTTTAATGTACCTGGATAAGAGCAATTGTAATTTATCTGAGTGTTTATTAGCATTTTTCTGTTCTTGCTTCTCCTTAGAACAAGCCCCGAGCGTGACCCCCTCATCCTCCTATCAAGAGACTCCCCTGAGTTGGTGGATGCAGAGTACACCAAAAATCAGGCATGGAAGTCTGAAAAGGTCGGTGAAATGCAACATGGTGTGTGATTAATAAACTTTAACTTGCATGAGGTTCATTATCACAATTTCTTTCTTGCTTTTAGGACACACTGGGAAAACCTCCGGCAAAGGAAATCCCTCTTGTGGATCACTGCAAATACAAGTAAGAATCACTAACTGCTTGTTAATCTAGTTCCTTGCCTAAAATTAGACTAAAACTAAATTCAAAGTAGTTAATGAGACTAAAACTATGACTAAAATCTCCAGGTATTTTCGTCAACTCATAGAAAGTAAATAAAAATGAAAAATTGATTCATTTTAGATTTACAACATTTACATGGAGTGACTATACAAGACTAAATTTAAAAACATTAGTCGATTGTAACTTTAATTAATTTGTATGTACCTTTATCTCCATTGTAGGTATTTATTTAACTTCAGGGGAGTAGCGGCCAGTTTCCGGTTCAAACATCTCTTCCTCTGTGGCTCCCTGGTTTTCCACGTGGGCGATGAATGGCAGGAGTTTTTCTACCCTCAGCTCAAGCCATGGGTCCACTACATACCAGTCCAACAAGATCTGTCGGATGTCAAGTAATACATCATTGAATCCTCGTAACCAAGGCACTCCTCCCACACTACAATTCTCTATTTACATTTTCTGAAAAGCCTTTATTGTACTGGATTAATACTGTAGGCTTGTTGGAGCCGATACGCGTGGAAGAAACCAGCAACATGTTTTAATATGTATCAGCCCAGTACAATACAGGCTTTTTGGAAATGTAAATAGAGACTTGTAATCGGGCTGTAATTAACTAACGATTATTTCAGTAATCTATTAATCGGTTGGCGGCAAAAGGTGCATGAAAGGTGTCATTTTTTTTTTAAACCTTTTGCCACATGAAGCTAAAGTGAGGCCGTTTGAGGACGTCCTGATAGAGTAAACATCAAGGTAATGTCTGTAGGATGCTCTTTGTACAAGTTTCACATGCCGCTCCTCATTTGAAAGCTACGAACCTCTAAAATTCACTCTGGGGATTGTGAAGGTGAGAGAGCGAGAGAGTCCTCTTTCTGCTCTGATTAGATTATGGTCTGAGATTTAGCTCATATTTTGCACAATCAGAGCTAAAATATTTGCAAAAACAACACCTATAACCAATGGCTTTAGAGACAACATAGTTTTTTAACAAAGAAACACAAACATTTTGACCTAATTCTTACTCTGTCTGAGTCTGTATATCCCAGAAACGATTAATCAATTACTAAAATAGTTGACAACTATTTCAATAACGGAATAGTTGACTGTTGATCGTTTAGCAGTGTGGGAGGAGTGCCTTGGTTCTTTTCTTTCTGTTCCCCAAACGGCAAAGAGCACCTTCCCCAAAAAACTACCTTTGTGTTACTGACTTCCTGAGCACTTTGTGTCCAGTTTCTCCCTCATATTTCTTTATTATGGCTAATATTAGTGTCCTATTTCTGTGTCTAGGGAACTTCTTCAATTTGCGAAGGAGAATGACGTCCTTGCACAAGAGATTGCTTCAAGGTAAGTGTCTTTTTTGTACATATGTGCTAAAAAGAAACTTTTTAGTAACTGTTTTTCATCTTTAAAAAAAAATTTTTTTAGGGGAAGACAGTTCATCGTTGACCACCTAAAAATGGAGGACATTTCCTGTTACTGGGAGAGACTTCTGACGGACTATAGCAAACTTCTCACTTACAAACCAACGAGAAGAAATGGCTATAATCAGATTAGTGATAAATTCAGAAAGACAGAGCTTTGAGTGTAGTTGTATAGAGACAATTCTAGGTCAAAAGCAGCAGTATTGGAAGGGAACTACTGTTGGCACACAATCCAAATGTGCCCACGGTCATTACAGGGTATAGGTTTAGGTTGTTGATTCACACATTTCCCTTTAACTTCAGTGCCTTAAAGATGACAGCAAACTTTTATGAACCGATGCTTCATATTTGCCTTGTCTTTCCCAGTCTTCATTTATTTGTGTCCCATCATAATGTAATATATTTCGCTGCACTGCCCTCTAGTGACCAGTGTGGCGATTGCTACTGTTGCTACATAATCGCGTTTGTAGAAAATATTAATGCTGAATCTGATAACATTATGCCAACCGAAATGATTGTAATTGTAATCAACATGTCGATATACAGTGAATGAGCAGGCTACAGTGAATGTGTTGTAATATTCACAATGTGCCATGTATGAATGGGGTTTTGCGTTTTACACTTTCTCATAAACTTCAGCGGCTGTCATGTGACGGTGCAGGTTTGACAATAACGCTGTGATTCTCATATGACACGTATGTTTGTAATTGGAGATATTTGCGTTTGAAATAATAAAAAAAATTGAAATTGAAAATGGTCTTATTCGCAGTGCAGTACAGTCCTCCTGCCACACGGGGCGCTGTCGGCTCGCGTGGCCCGAGGTCAGAGGTTTGTGTGTTGAGAGGAGACACCGGTGTGTGGGCAAAGGACAGTCACGAAATGCAACTTAATATTTGATAAACTATAAACCTTTCAAATATAAGACATTATCAGAAACTACCAGAGCTCGTTTCGCTGTGACCCACGATAGGTTTGACGGTAAGACATTAATCATTATGGTTTATTTTGGAGTAAATGGTTGTGTTTGCTAGCACAAGTCCAAAAGCAAGGTTTGTTTTCCTGGTAATTTCTTAGTTTAAACATCAATACAATGACAAAAACATTTCTGCACTGCATGATAAAAATCAATGCAAGTAAGGCATAGTGCTAAGTCTTTGGTAACTCATTAGAGCAAGGACACACCCCCTTTAATCAATGATCATTAATGAAGATTGCAGTTCTGTATTATTGAGAGCACAAGCACTGACTGTAACCTATTAACACTAACAGCTCCTGTGAAAGTGTTGGGGTTTAGCTAGCGTTAAATAGTAGCTAATATTTACTCAAACTCAGCTAAGGTTTGTATCCAACTCCTACAATTCCCAATTTCTGAATTAGCTTGGGTGCCATGGTTTCCAGACAAAAACTTACCTCACCATCAAAGCTCTGACGTGAAGTCAGTTTTTGTTCTCTATATTACTTTTCTTTACTGCCGTTCACATTAGCAGCTCTTTAATGCAAAACCATGCGGCTGTAACAGGAATTTGTCCCACCGTCCGCTGTTCTAACTGCTGAATGCAACTGGAAACCATGGCAACCGAGCTAATTCAGAAATTGGGAATTAAATTTAATGTTCACAGCAAGTATTTTTCTAAAAATGATGGTACTGTTTAGAGCTGAAACTACTTATCAAGAACTATTCTATTATTGAAATCGTTATCAACTATTTTATAATCCATAATTTTTTTCTGGGATATAACCAGAGAGAGAGCAAGAATAGCATCAACATGCTGTATTTTTGATGACAAAACTATTCTGTCCCTAAAAGCAGAGGTTATATGGTTTTTTGTAAATATTTGAACTTTCCTTGAACCAGAAATTGGATTAATCTGAAGAATATTAATTAATCGGAGCAGACTCAGCCTGAGTTGTGGGATTGCCAGATCCTATGGCAAAACCAGTTTGGAAATAAATACAAAAGGATTCTCTCTCTCTCTCACTTACATAATTGTAGAGGTTTTGAGCTTTCAAATGGCATGTTCACATGATGTAAAACTTGCACTAAGAGAATTCTACAGACATTACCTTTTAGCTTTACTCTATCAAGACGTCCCCAAACAGCTTCATTTTAGCTTCATGTGGCAAAAGGTACAAAAAACAAAACAATTTCCATGCACCTTTTACAGAACTCGATTAATCGTAAAAATAATCAGTAGATTAATTGATTACCAAAATAGAATGTAAGTTGCAGCCCTAGTTCTGCTTGGCGTATACTTTACAAATTTATGACTGACAGTGTGATGTTTTAAGCCTTAAAAGTCAAGCTTGTTTTAAAGTATCTATGCTTCCATATGTTTTGGCAGGACATCCAATGTAACATCTGCTGTTTGAGGAGGACCATGCCAGATTTCTCCATCTTCTGGCAGTTTGTTTTAGGGGTGATCTGAAAACTTCCAACCCACAGCCATGTGTTTCTGTACCACAGCCTGACGCCAGCTGAAGCGTGATGGGCCCAGAACGGCCCAGAACATGCCGTGCCCCTCGGAGACAGCAGGCAGATACGGGCCCTGGGGGAGCACTGAACACCGGCCTAACGCAGGGCCTAATGCAGCGCCTTCTCCAGAGCGACAGGCCTGCTTCCTTCTGCCTCCTCCTCCTCCCCAGGGTCCATGCAGCTGACGGTGCGGCTGCCCAGTCTGCACAGATGCCCTCCTCGAGCACCACATCCACCAGCTCCACTCCCAGGACCCTGCCAGACGTCATGGGGAGGCCAGAGTTTCCCGACACTGGATGGGACCGCATCAAGGATCTATTTGAAAGACCGTCAGTGTTTGTTTAATCTACATTTTTATCACTTTATTCATTAATTTAGTTTGAGCAGTTAAGTCATTTGTAATAATCCTCAATATTGTAAAAGATCCAATACGCCAGATTACGTCAAATTGCTATAGTGGAAAATGTAAATTATAAGTACTGTTAATAATAAAGAAGTTTATGACAGATATAGTCATGTTTTTGCCTCTCCACAGCCCAACACAGAACTACCCAGAGGAACTGACCAATGTGATTAAAAGTGGTGCAGTTGCTGCTGTTGCTGGCCTTTTCTATGGCGGTTTGCCTGCTGCCCGACACGCCAGGAAGAGATACATCCAGGTCAGCCAGGCAGAGCTCTACACCGGCCGTGTGGATGCTGTGGTGAGTGCAGCAGGAAGACTGGAACAATATTTGTATGGAGCCAGTGTTTGATCATTTATAATAGTAATATTAGTTTATTCTCTTTAGCGTTCGGCTCATAATGCGGCTGTCAGAGGCTTTGTGAGGTACGGCTTCAGATGGAGCTGGAGAGTCGCAGCTTTTGTTACCTTGTTTAAGTGAGTACCTGATCTGTGGCTATTATATTCAATTTTCTTTTGTTGTACAAACACAATGTATTAGATCTAGAAAAGTAAAACCTTTATGCCAAATGAGTTAAATTTATGTTAAGCTTACATTCATTATGTCCAATTTCTGCCTTTACATGAACTTTAGCACTGTGAGCACTGGCCTGTCTGTATACAGAGACAAGTACACGTTCAGCCATTATGCTGCTGCCGGAGGTGAGCTTTTAAAATTGAATTAAATGAATTATGAAAATATTTTGTGTTCAGACCCAATTCACACCACAGTGCCACCTTGTGGTGAATTAATTTATCAACCAATTATAGAACTAATCATAAGACTCACTTGAGCTGTTGTTTGTCTTTCACAGCTGTGACTGGAGGCCTGTTCAGACTGAACCTGGGTCTGGGGGGACTAGTGGCTGGATCTATTATTGGCGCTGTCCTTGGGTAAGACTGCTCCAGATTGACTTAAGTTACACACACTACACCAAACTACAAAAAAACCCTTAAACTTAATCCTTCTTGATTATTTTAGCTGGCTTGAGTGTCTCCAAACACATCTATGTAACAGTTTGCATTTGTTGTCATTGCCATCATGCACAGTTCTATATTTAACGCTTGTGCGCTCATGCTTATGCATGTGTGCTTTGCTCGTATGCCTCTGGTCGCCAGCTGCGGCCCTCCCAGCGCCCCTCTGTGGGACAGCTGAACCCCTCCCGCCCTCGACCTCCAGTGGAGCAGGGGGTGCCAGGGGGGCTCATGTGCGCTGCAGAAGGCCGTGTTGTGGGTATGAGAGTGTAGGAGCTGGCCAAAGCAGCAGCTGTCACTCCGTTTCTACTGCGTCTGTTAGTTTGGACTGTTATACCTGCAAAGACGTTTGACTTAGTTTAATTTTTCACTTTCTCCTTCCTCTTTGTCCTACTTTCCCTGTGGCCACTTCCAGTCGAGTGCCCCATGACCACGATCACATAATGCTGTGTGTGTGGTGTTGTAACACACTGCAGGGGCTTCTTTGGACTGTCTGTGTGATCATCAGCTTGTTGCTGGCTTAGCCCGAGTCCTCGTCTCGTGTTGGCCTTACACATAATAGGCCCACTCCTCTTCCTCTTGTGTCTGCCTGACTGACCAACCACCTGGAGCGTTTGATGTGTGCAAACAGCCCCAGCTCTGCCAGGTGCAGTCAGGGGGCAGGAGGGAGCCAAATTAAAGTGGGCAGCTAATCGGAAAGCACATCATGCTCCAGATCTCAGACCAGTATCAGCCCCTCATCTGGGCGTGAGTTACACGTACAATGGAAGACACAACCATCAGCTGTTACTTTTGAAAATCCAGAGTGCTGTTGATGTTGCCAAATCATGCACAAAGTAAAGGTGGTCACACACTTCAGGATTTTAAATCTTTTGAGATTTTATATCTGTGCAGAGACCACACACACTTAAGGACAGACATGAGGACACACATACACACACGAGTTCCACGGCAGATCATGCCATGAGAGAAAGTGTTAATTGAGCCACGCCTCCTCAGACTCAGAAAGACTAAAAATCTGTCCAACCAATAGACCAATTAAACCAATAGTGCATGATGTACTGTCCAAAAAAAAACAACCTTTCCTTATGGTGGACTGAGAGCCTTGACAAACTTATTTTATACCACATATAGGATTCCCGCTGGTTTACTGATCATCAGCATGCAGTCGATGTCTGCAGAAACTATTCGTGAGCGGAGACGAAGGGAACGCAGAGAATTGTATGAGCTAAAACTAGCAGAATGGTAAGGGTGTGTTCATTTAACAGGCTGTATTGTTGGACATTTGTTCAAACTATTGAATACTTCCTGTACTTAGGGAGGCCCGCCTGCAGCTGACTGATGATTTAATTGGAGATCTTAACATGAGCTCAAAGGTAAACAACGCAACCAAAGACCTCCAGAGGATCGAGGAGCTGCTGAATTCACCACCGAATAAGACTCCGTCCAATC
Source organism: Lesueurigobius sanzi (assembly GCA_900303255.1). Taxonomy (NCBI): domain Eukaryota; kingdom Metazoa; phylum Chordata; class Actinopteri; order Gobiiformes; family Gobiidae; genus Lesueurigobius; species Lesueurigobius sanzi. The sequence continues at coordinate 11,530 of OMNZ01107192.1, read as the reverse complement.
GATCTAATAACTTGTCGGAAAACGATGCTTCAAGTAGCTGAGAGGACAAACAGATTTATCATGTCTGACAGGACTTACTGCACATTATGAACGACGTCATCACGAGGTGACTTCTACCTGATGTTTGTCTTTTATAAAATACAGAATTGTAAATATCAATACACAAATATATCAAACATTGGTTTCATCTCTATTAGCTCCACAGTGTTTAGTCCTGACTCTGGGCACCAGCTCTCCCTGAGGATTTCAGAGCCTACAGAGATGTGTTGTGCCTCTTTGCCATGTCTGCTTCGAAAAAGAGATTTTATGTCAAGAACTTCCTGGTAAAATAAATGAACAAAATGTACACAAGCTTTAAAATCTTCAGAGTGACAGGAAGTCAGTGGAGATACCTGGGCACTGGACTACAATGAGGCTTTTTTGTCAACTGCGTCGGAGGAATCGTGCATAAAACTTGTATATCTGAAACAAAGGAGTTTCCCGCACACTGTAGAGCTGGAAAAACGTGAGATATTTTATTTACAAGAGTGCAACGTTTCGGCAAATGGCTGTGAGGTGGTGCCAAGCATCTTAAAGAGGAGTGGCCAGTGACGCCCTGGCAACAACCAGTCAACAACAATCCATTCATAGAAGCTCAAAACATTCAAATACAGGTGGAGGAAACCATCTACACACCCATACTAAGACAATGATTCATGCAAAAAACTATATATATTAGGAAAACTATATACAATTTGTCAACTTGTAGTAACATATGCATAAGTGTTATGTGACAAATTATTAACTACTGACTACTGTAGACTCTTCTAGGAAAAAAATAACTTTCTCAGTAAAAATCATGGCTTTTGAAGTTACGTATCACCTATGTTCTCATTATGCATCCAGTACTTCAATATTTATAGCGGTGAATGTGTTGCTTTTTCTGTTTGATTTTACCTCTTGGGCTTTTCAGCAAGTAGGTCAGACATAGTTGTGGCCCCTGGTGTCAGCAAGATGTGACACAGGAGCAGCTGGGGCCCGGGACGCTGCCATGGTGACTCTAAAAAAACAGATCAAGGTGTTAACAATCAGGTATATACCAAAACTAAGTCACATAGGTGTTAAACTTTATGACAAATATTCTAAATGGAAGTGATGGACACATTTACTTGAGTAACTTCACCTGCCCCAGGCCAGTGTGTGTTTCACTGTGCCTGTGGCAACAGTGACATCTAGTGGACAAGGTACAAACTACTCTATCCTTTAATACATCACTTTTGGCTTGTGTATTTGGCTTGTCACAACTTGGTAAATGGCTTATAAGGCCATTACATTTCCAGGATGCCCCTCCATGTTTATATTCTATGCCCTTTTTACTGAGTCCACTATATGGCATTCATGCAAATTTCAGTATATACAGTACTGCGTCTGCTTATATGATAAAGAACAGATGATTTATAAAGGTAAAATATATTTCTATTGTCACACACGATGTGATTTTATTATGTGATCATTAACTCTAGTGACTTTCAGTGAGTTTTTAGAGTAGAAGTTGCTGTAATAGTCCTTTTAAACATTTAATGGGGTTAATCAGAATAGAATTTATTGCCATTGTCAATGAAGGTTTCACAGACTATGAATTTTCTTTGGTGTTCTCGTGCAACATGAAACGTAAAGTTGTAATAATGATGAATAATAGACTATGGGGGAAAAAAAGGATATAAAATAAAATTATAGAACTATGGCATGCATAAAAATAGAATAAGATCTAAAAGATCTAAAAGAATGAAGATGGAGCAGTGCTGTAACAAGCCGTTGAGCAATAGGCATGTGGCCAATTCTATAATTTGGTAAGTACCACTTGAAGCCATGGCATTTTGTTTTTTAAGTTATTTTGTGGTTCTTGTACTAAGCAGCCTACCAGGGGCGGTTTTACTATTGGGCAACCGCTTGGCCCCCAAATGTTTACACCACATTTACCAGAGGTCATCTTATTCTGTGGAAGTATTAAAGCCCTAAAGACTCATTTTGGGGAAAGAAAAAAATGCTGCCTTAAAACTAAGAAATAGTCCTGAACAAATTGTTTGCAAATAAGTGATTAATGTAAACACAATGTTATATTACACTAACATTTAGAACCACCGGATTGATTCTGAACCTGCACCTATGACCAGTGGTGGTCAAAGTACCGATACTAGGCTACTGATCGAAAAGTTGTTATGGTTGAATTTATTTTTTTAAAGTAGAAGGTATAAAATACTTAAGTAGAAAGTACAAATTAATAGGCATTACAGCCACTTCCAAAGCATAAAAATGATGATGGGGACAAATTCTTTCTTGTCATGAGTCAGTGGCTTTGACAGACACCTGCACAGTGACTTATTGTTCTGGAGTGTACATTTAAGGCTTTTAAATTAAACAAAACACACTGAAATGTAGTGGAGTAGTAAGTATTACGTTTATATTTCAAATGTAGTGGAGTAAAAAGTTCTCAACAAAAACCTGACTCAAGTGAAGTACACATCCTCAAAAACTCTAGTCAAGCACAGTACTTAAGTAAATTAGCTTTTCGGTAGTGACCACCACTGCCTATGGGACTAAACACCTACACACATTTCTTAAGGTTAGAACTAGGGGGTTTAGACTTAAATAATAGATCCATGGTTTGGACCTAAACTTTTATGGTAAAAACAAAAATGTCCATAAAATCAAATTTCCCACTAGATTTTCCCGCCTGTATTTAAAGTAAGTGGAAAGAAAGTGAAAAGGTATTTTATCAAGGCCCCGCCAACCTATGTTCTCTTTGGAATTGCTAAAACCGAGACCATGCAGCTGTTTAGGGCCCCGAGACCACCAGGGGGCCCCAATAGTGCATGCATTTGTGTGCCTCATAAATTTCCCTCAAACGTCTCCTCAAAATAACTAGTACACTGACAAAAGAGATTTTGTGTATTTGACCTGGATTTGAGTAACAAGTTTTTGCTAGAGGGGGGAAGGTTTTACGCTTAAATCAAGAAAAGACATCAACAACAATCTTGTTTCAAGTAAATTAATATTGTTTTTGAGATTATTTTGTTCTTAATTTACCAGTAAAAAACTTACCCCACTGGCAAGTTTTAAGATTTTTTTTCCTCTTGTCTTGTCTTTTTGCTGTGTAGTCTACTTTCTTACAAATCTAGTGAGATTGAAGCGTGAAGGAATCGGATGGGTCTCATTTATGGGAATATGATCTATCTGAAATTAAATAAAAGTTGTGAGGGCCCCATCATGACATCATTTTGCTTAGGGCCCCGTGAAGGCTTGGGCCGGCCCTGCTGCTGGGCACGTTTATGAAAACGATGACGTAATCCTTTCGAGTGAAGTACGCGCCGACATATCTTCCTGCTCGGACTGCAGCGTGTGGCTCTGTATGGTCCAGCTCTGGAGTTTTACACAACACGCGCCGCCAAAGCTCGCAAACCACGCGCCTCTTTTGTGCTTTAATGCATTTCTACATCTGCCGACAGCCGCCTCAGACGTAAGCCATGTTCCTGTGGATTGGTTGAGTGTTTATAACAACATGCAATAAGAAAACCAATAGAAAGTGCATATGTAACTAATGCGCACGCAGATTTAGTCATATTTGATTTAACTTTGACTTTTCTTGAATCTAAATTTCTTGTGTATTTTAGCAGAACCCGTCAGTCAGTGAAGCGGTAGTCTGCGCACCAATGAAGTCCTCAGGAGCAGGTTATTGAGTGATCTTGCCCGCTGTCGGTCGCTGTCTGCAGGGGATCCGCGCGGTGCTCAGCTTGTTTCAAAGAGAAAAGACACGATGACCAGAGACCCCAAGAGCAGCCCTCTGGCACCCGCCGGCTGCCTCTCCAGACTGTTCCTGTGGTGAGTGACTGCTTTGTCTGTGAAATCTGGAACCAACTGTTGCATGGCCGTCTTTTCTACGACTTGGACATGAGACTGTTTTTTTCTGTAAAAATGCAAAAGTCTTCTGGAAGTTAGTCAAATCTTCCTGGAATGAGCAAATTTGCCCTTGATTTGAAAGACTTATTTGAAGAAATCTGCCTATGGGGTAAGTTTGTTGCACTTAAATTAAGAAAAAAGATAAAACATCGCTCTCAAAATTAGATGGGATGTCTTAATTTACTTGAAATAATGTCTTCAGATTTCTTCAAATGGGATAGGTTCACACTGTAGCTTGAAGCAACCTGTATCTGATCTTTTAATGACTGGACGACACAGATACGATTTTCTTTCAAATGCGACCCAGGCCACTTGGATATGTCCTACATCCGATATGATAAGATAAGATAGTTCTTTATTGATCTCACAATGGAGAAATTCACTTGTTACAACAGCTCTTAAGACAGGATCACACAGGGGGGTGCAAAAAAAAGTCAGGAAATGTGCCATCAGATGTGCCATGCGACTTCAGTCTGAACAGCCACTTACTCCTTTGTTACTCAAATAAAGAGCAAATGTATTTATTTCAAGAAAATTGTACTCATTTCTGGATTACTTTTTGCTGGACTGGAGAGGTGTACAGCGGCTGAATACCTGTGCCACTATTGAGCTCTAGTTTTCATTTCCCCCCTCAGATGACCTCAGTGGAGAGAGTGGTGGAGTACAGCGAGCTGGAGAGCGAAGCACCGTGGGAAACCGAAAAGAAGCCCCCGCCTGATTGGCCGAATCGGGGCCCGGTGTCTTTCAACAGAGTGAACTTCTGCTACATCGAGGACGGGCCGCCGGTGCTGAAAGACCTCAGCTTCACCCTGCAGCCCGGTGAAAAAAGTGCGACACGGAAATCAACTCGGGGCAAAGACGCCGCCGTTGAGAGCAAGTGTGAGACCGGGTTTTGTTTTGATCGCCAGGTCGGGGTCGTGGGCCGGACCGGAGCAGGGAAGAGCTCGCTGGTGTCCGCGCTGTTTCGTCTTTCGGAGCCAAAGGGAAACATTTGCATCGACGGCGTCCTGACCTCGGAGCTGGGACTTCACGACCTGCGCCAGAAGATGTCCATCATTCCTCAGGTATGATGGTATCAGCGAACCACATGGGACCTTGGTGTCTGTTTATGTATCAAAGCCATCTGCCCCAGGACCCAGTGCTGTTCAGTGACTCTGTGAGAAAGAACCTGGACCCTTTCTGTCAACACACGGATGAAGACTTGTGGAACGCTTTGGAAGAGGTTAGTATCAAAGCGTTATTTAAATTAGGGATGCTTATTAGACCTACTTTAAACATGACAGTGTCGTTCTCTCATCAAAACATACTTGGAGTTGTGTTTTAAGCCATTTGTGCTTGTTTGAGTAATATTTGAATCTTCAGTGGGGACTATTGAAAATGCTAATGTTCCTCCAATTTACCTCAAGCTCCTCCCACAAAACACATTAAAAAAAAAACATAATGTGATCAAATGTTTGGTAACACTTTATAACTGCAAGCTATTAAAGCATTTGCAAATACTTATCTTATCCATTCATGGCTTGTGCCTAAACTTCACCAGACATCGGGATGATGCACACTGTTGCTCTGGTAGCTGTTTGGTGCTTAGAAATGTTTACTATGATTAGTAAAACTGTAAATGTTTTATAAAGTATCGATTGTACGGCAACGTATTGCATTCAATGGGAACAAAAAGTTTCTGTTTTTACGAGAAATGTGTCTGTATGAGTAAAATAAATCCTACCAGTTTAATCTACAAATTTAGTCTATTGACACAAAAATGTCAGGATACACTTTTACTTCAATATATTGGTAAACGAACAGCTTTGGGAGATGAGTCGTCTCCACAGTCATGTCAGACCTTCTATGACACATTAGCAGATTAAACATATGGGCTCGTACATAAAGTGGATGGCTACTGTGTACACCTACTCTGCGTCGTCACACACTGCCACCCGAATAAGGATATGGACACAAAAGCCATCCACCGTTCCTGCTGATCGATGCTTATGAGGCTATTCACAAGAATGTGCCATAGTTTGACATAATAACTGTGGAGACGACTCAGTGACATCTCCCAAAGCTGACCATAGATGAGACATACACTCTTGCACTAGCCAGTGGGAAACAAAATGGCCGCCCTGACCACTGAGGTCATGTGACTGAAACCCATGTGTATACTGAAATAAAGGTGTGTTCTGACATCTCCCAATGCTTTTTGTGTCAATAGCCAACTGCTTCAATGAGCTAGTCCACCAATAAGCATCACACAATAAACTGGTACTTTTGTCATAAAAACAGGATTTATTTTACACTTTTCTCGTGATCAGATGTTTTTCTGATGTCACTGGAACTTTGATCTCACCTTTTTTGTTTTTGAACCACCACCTGGATGACTGAGAATTTGCACCAGTAAGATCGCATGTAGTCAATGTGGTTTTATAAAAAAGAGAAAATATTATATATTGAACTTGCATTACATTATTACATTATGTGGTTTTAAGGGTTGTTCCTGGCCGTGGAGGAGGGTCTAAGGATGTGGGATACTCTAAGCTTGTTATGTCCGAGTTACTTATTTACGGGACATTACATCTGGTTGTGACATTTCATTCATGTGTGACTTATTTTGATAATTCTTCATGTCTGATATTGATTTGTTTTTGTCCATACCGACCTTCGAGATGACTCCTGTTGTGATATTGGGCGTTACAAAAATAAATTGATAGATTGATTGTTTGAGCCTAATGTAGGTGGAAAAGCACTGTATAAGTTGAGATCACTTTACCCTAACTCTCCTTAATCGCTCTGTAACACGAGCCAAAGCATGAGCTGAACACGCTGCAGCCCACTCGACGATACCAATGTGCATGATACAAAGGCAGATTGTCTTTTTGTATTCCGACATATCTAACCCTGCCGCGTGCCTCTCCGGTGCAGGTGCAGCTGATGTGTAAAAGTCTGAGCCTTGTTTGTAATATATTCTCATCAACAAATCGGCTTGTTTCCAGGCCAGTTCTATCTGATTTGTATAAACCCAACCTCAATATTGAAATGCGTGCTTTACTCCTGCAGTACTACATGCGACATAGACATAACATTGAAAATTATAATTTTTTATTTAGCAAACAACTGAGGCTTTTTTGGTTAGTTTAAACTGGAATTACCTAAATATAAGTGGACTGTACAGTTAGCTACTTGATGTTCCTTTTAATGTTTTCATCATATATTTCCAGGACCGATGAACTGATCCAGAAAACAATAAGAAGGAAGTTTAAAGATTGTACAGTGGTGACCATCGTCTCAACACCATCATCGACAGCGACCGCATCCTGGTCAGTGCTTTATTTATTACTGTTACATTTAGCAAGAATCAGCTGCTAAATTTTTACTTTCGAATCAAAATGAGAATAGTCAATTCATTATAATTAACCCCTTAAACCCCAGCGTGCCAAATTTGGGTCCAGTAAGGTATAAGAGGTTAAAGCTGTTTTGGTTGACAGTTGCAAATTAATCAAAGTGGACACTTCTACCAAAAGTAAGCACCATCTCGAAGGCCAAATGAAACTCCTGGGAGGGCTGAACTTGAGCA
>OMNZ01107165.1:5476-15856 GCA_900303255.1 Lesueurigobius sanzi | reverse complement strand
TGGACCAGCTCTATACCCTCCATCAGGTGCTCGAGGGTTCATGGGAGTTCGCCCAACCAGTCCACATATGTTTTGTGGACCTGGAGAAAGCGTTCGACCGTGTCCATCGTGGTGTCCTGTGGGGGGTGCTGGGGGAGTATGGGGTCGGGGGCCCCCTACTAAGGGCCATTTGTTCCCTGTACGACCGCAGCAGGAGCATAGTTCGCATTGCCGGCAGTAAGTCAGACCTGTTCTTGGTGCATGTTGGCCTCCGCCAGGGCTGTCCTTTGTCACCGGTCCTGTTCATTACTTTTATGGACAGGATTTCTAGGCTGGGCACACCCTTAGAGATAGGGTGAGGAGCTCAGTCACCCGGGAGGTGCTCGGAACTGAGCCGCTACTCCTCCACGTCGAAAGGAGCCAGCTGAGGTGGCTCAGGCATCTGTTTCGGATGCCACCTGGTCGCCTCCCTCGAGAGGTGTTCCAGGCACGTCCCACTGGGAGGAGGCCCCGGGGAAGACCCAGGACACACTGGAAAGACCAGAGCTGGCCTGGGAACGCCTTGGGATCTCCCAGGAAGAGCTGGAGGAGGTGTGCGTGGATCGGGAAGTCTGGGCATCTCTGCTCGGACTGTTGCCTCCGCGACCCGACCCCGGATAAAGCGGAAGAAAATGGATGGATGGATGGATTTTTGTCCAATCAGTAGAGACACTTTCTTTTAATCAAATGTAACATTTACTAATAATGATAACTTTGGGGCGGACCGCCGTGACGTCACGCGCTCTGGAAGTAACAGTATTGATTCATACAGTATAGCATGGCTTCTTGCATAGTGCATTTACATTAAAATCACTGTTGTGATCATTATTGTTTTGATCACAGTTCATCACTCTCCTGTAAGTGCAAGATCATTGTGTAACAATTATTACACAATAACAGTGTAAGTTTACTTACAGTTATGGCCTGGATTTGAGGACTCTGTTTGCAGAGTAGTTAGGAGGGGCACATGTAGGACCCAGTTTTATGTTTTGCTGGAGGAATAAAGATTTGCTGAGACTTGATTCAATTCAAATCAATTTTGTTTTCTATTTTTACAACAAAGTGGCCTCACAGGGCTTCACAAGAAAAAGAAGGACAAAGAGTGAATTGACTTCTCGGCAAGGAAAAACTCCAAAAACCCATTGGGACAAATGAAAATGCTTCGGGGAGATACACATGAAGGGAGGGATCCTCTCCCAAGGACGGACAGGCTGGATGGGGGCATGGGGCATGGGTGATGGTGGCATTCACAGCGTCGCCTCCCATGATCCATCAATGATGGCCGCTCCTTAGTGATGATGTGTTGTTCGAATCGTAGTTCACAGGAGAGTAGCACAGGGCACCTGGGGACAATGACACTCCCCAGGGGGGTGGGACAAAAAACACATGTGAATAGCAATGAACACACATCAGGTGAGCTAAAGAGTGAGGTGATATGGAAAGCCGTAAAAAGGAGAACATTGAGTTGAAATTTCCAGAATGAAACCTGTAGGTTTCCAGGCATATGCAGACAGACCTAGGCCCGTTCATGCGGGCTCCAGACCCACCATGAGGCCATTAGGCTGTTGTCCCATTGGGGACAGGCAGGATTTATCGTTATTATCATGACACTCATATGTAGACCTAGTTCATGCAGGCTCTAGGCTCTGTCCCAATTCAAACCCTAGCCCTAGATTTGAGCCCTTCCCCTAGATTTTGCGCGTTCCCGTGGGGCGGGTAGGGTGTCCCAATATTTCCCAAATTCCCCAAGTCACAAATTTAGGGAGCAAGGGGAAGTGCCTATTCCTCCCTAAAAATACCCCTCGGCCACAAGTCAGCTCTGGACCAAGGGAGTATCCCATAATGCCTTGCAAACTCAGCCAGCGGCAATTCTCTGTAACAAGATGACGGCTACCCGTGGAAACGACAATTATTTCAAGTATATATTCACAACAAAGCCTGTAAGAATTCTGAACTGTGTTGGAATTTGTTAGTTAGGTGTATATGGACTGTTAAGTTATAGTTTGAAAATCACTATTTGACGAGTTTCGTAAATCAATTTCAAACATGAATGAAAATAGTACTTCTTCTGTCTGGTGTTATTGCCGTTTACAGGTAATATGTAATACCTGAAACAAAGGAGTCTCCCGCACACTGTCGAGCTTGCAAAACGTGAGATATTTCATTTACAAGAGTGCAACGCTTCAGCAACATTTAGGCCTTCCTCAGACAAAATGCCCAATGTGTAATACCGCCATCTACTGGACTGGGCTGAAATCAGACATCAATGTTGGGCGTGAAGTTAATTTGCGTTAGTTACAATTAATAATAAACATGTAACTCAATCAATCAATTTATTTTTGTAACGCCCAATATCACAGCAGGAGTCGTCTCAGAGGTCGGTATGGACAAAAACAAATATCAGACATCAAGAATGATCAGAATAAGTCACACACAAATGAATGTCCCAACCAGATGTAATGTCTCATAAATAAGTAACCCGGACATAACAAGCTTAGAGTATCCCACATCCTTAGACCCTCCTCCTTAGAGTATCCCACATCCTTAGACCTTCCTCCTTAGAGTATCCCACATCCTTAGACCTTCCTCCTTAGAGTATCCCACATCCTTAGACCTTCCTCCTTAGAGTATCCCACATCCTTAGACCTTCCTCCTTAGAGTATCCCACATCCTTAGACCCTCCTCCTTAGAGTATCCCACATCCTTAGACCTTCCTCCTTAGAGTATCCCACATCCTTAGACCCTCCTCCTTAGAGTATCCCACATCCTTAGACCTTCCTCCTTAGAGTATCCCACATCCTTAGACCTTCCTCCTTAGAGTATCCCACATCCTTAGACATTCCTCTACGGTGAGGAACAACCCTTAAAACCATGTGGTTTTTACTGTAATTATGAAATGTGTGAGTCTTTACCTTAAACGTCTTAAAAAGACACAGAGCCGCTGCTAGCCCAAGTGTGGGCAAACTCTTTGATACAAGGGCCACACTGGGCTTTTGAACTTGGTGGGCCGGCCCAGTCATGGAGCATAGGATCGTGGGCATTTAAATCAATAAGGTTAACATTTTCCTGGTGTGTTCACAGAGACAGTGAGCTGTGGATCTGTATGGAGTTCTGTGGAGGAGGCTCTCTTCAGGACGTGTACCATGGTCAGGCACTCACCACCCTCACACCACACTGCTCACATCCTGCATGAGGCCTCATAACAGACTTCCAGCCTGAGCACAGACGGGTTTCATATACCACCCTGCACAAACATGGGACACGTGACTGATGCTGGTGCTCATTCGGGAGGCAGAAACCATATGCTCTCAATATCACACATCAGTTATTCACATCAGATATCAGTTGTTTACATTGGTTACTCTTGAATAAGCGGCTGCTTATTCAAGATTCAAGATTCTTTATTTGTCAAACCATGTGAATGGTTCGAAATTATGTTTCTCTAATACTTGATTGTGGAGCGGGGGGAGGGGATTTAAGGACACTTCACAATTAACCCAATCACACTTAAAGTCGAGTTTGTATGACATCATAAAAAACATTAATATGAAGAATTCATTCCTCTTGTTTAGAAATGCTTCCTCCCTGTAGTATGCAGATAAGCATTTGGTTTTAATTGAGAGACAGTTTTGATAAAGTACTCCAGTCCTGCCTCCTGCCCCCGCGCTCCCTATAATTGTACAATGTTGTATTGTTATGTTGTTATAATATGTTCTATTCCTGTGAAGCCCTTTGTGACACTGTGTCTGTGAAAGTGCTGTATAAATAAACCAGGTTAATTGTTTATGTAACATATGGGGAGCTGCCTGTATCTTTATAGTGTGTCTGTGCTGTGTGTGCAGTGACGGGGCCCCTGTCAGAGGCTCAGATCGCCTTCATCTGCAGAGAGATGCTTCAGGTAAAACCTTTAGTTTTCTCCTTCTAGAGCTGCACCATTTTGACAAAAAACCTAATTGCGATTTTTCAGACAGAAATTGGGATTCGATTTAATATTATATATTTATGTTGTATATTTTTCATGCAAGCATGGGACCATATGGATATTTTTGTATATTATTATACAATATTATTGCGATTCAAAATGTTATTTATCACAGTAATTATGGGACTGTGGATTATCTATTTTAAACTATTTGTGCTAAACCAGCACCATCATAATTACTAAAATAGGGCATAATTACTAAAACAGGTCATAATTACTAAAACAGGTCATAATTATTAAAACAGGTCATCACAAAGTTTTATGTTTTTTTAAGTAATAAAAGTAAATAATGATAATAATAATAATAATAATAATAATAATAATAATAATAATCACCTAATCTTTACAATACGGAGGGTTATTGTTGCACTGAATAGAACTTTCAATTTTTACTTCACTGTCCATTTTCAGGCTCATTTTTGTTGCCACATCTTCAGTAGAGACTCCAAACTTTACAATCTTGTACTAAATAGGCATTTTTGATACATAATTATGAAATACATAATTTTAATATGAAAACATAAAAATAAAGGAAAATAAAGACATTAAAAAAATACGATAAACAATGTCAGTAATCCTAGTGAGGCTTGAATGGTGGATGGACGGGGTTGATTGAGTTGAGGACATTTCACATCTATCAACAGAAGCTTTTTATTAGCTCTAGTTCTAGTTGTTTACTTTAGTTGTTTACTTTAGTTGTTTATAGTTACCCTCATGCCTCTGATTCAGGGTCAAATCAAGAGGCGATGACCAGGGGCGTTTTTAGGTTTTAAAAGGACAACAGTGTGCAGATTAGAGAACATGAGCCTGGTCTTTGTGGATCTAGAGTACGGTGCTTTATCTCCGCGGCTGATCAGCTGTTTTTGCGTTGCATCGTCTGTTTTCGTTGGATTTCAGAGGCACATCTCCACGAATATTGAGCCAAATATCTGGGCAATTATCAAATCAAACATGTCTTGAAGATTACGAGCTGAGGCACACAGTATAATCTGTACTTATTTAGAGAGATAGGCCCATTAGGACACCACTGTCTGCAGAACCGGGCTCATGCAGCTGTGACCAAAATACAGAACAAATAGCAAAAGCGTAGTTTTACAGCTGAATACAGGACGATCAGCGACTCTAGAAGGAGAGAGGTGCTTACTCTTTGATCAGAATCAGATGCATCATTGCTCATATAATGCTCCATGATTCAAAACGGGATGCCACAAAATCCGGGGATCAAATTTAATTCGGGACTAGACCAAAGACATTTGGGGCTGAAGCCACAGTAAAATGGCCTGGTGACTCCGCTGACGACAACAAGCATAGACTTGTTAGTTAGGGAACTATTAACAACACTAGGGTATGGCAGTCCTGTCCCTCCTCCTGGGAGGGGCCTGAGCCTCATTTCTGACCACAAGAGCTAATCAACCCAGTCCAGTCAATGATTCAAGCCACACTACAATGAAGATTTCCTGGACAACTGAGAGCCATATGCCTTATGTCAGTAATCCACAGAAAAGGTTTCCATTGGATATGCCTTGCCTTTAGAGTAACCGTCTCTAGAATAAAGTAGTGAAGCCTGTGACTGTGATGACATGTGTGTGAGTAGTGTGCTGTTGCAGGGCCTGGACTACCTGCACGCTCAGAGGAAGATGCACAGAGACATAAAGGTAGCACCTCAGTCTTTGTCTGGTCACGTGAGCCTCTCTGACCTGTGCTTGTCCCGCAGGGAGCCAACGTGCTGCTGAATGACATGGGCCAGGTCAAACTGGGTACGCATCTGCCAACACATGAAAGCATCACAGCAGCTCATGGATATAGTCACCAAAACATCTACCAAGAGTCACATTCCTTAAATAAGGACAAAACAATAAGGAGCAGAAAACTGTGCAAAGTACTGCTCTGAGTTCATCCACTTGTACCATGGCCCCACAGACTGGAACACTGCATTTGACCCCTGTGTGCTGTTTGTGGGCAGTTATTATGTCCAGGTCACTGTGATTTATCTGACTCTAGTTCCCCAACAACAGCACCTTATGTCTTTATCATTACTACTCGGGAGAGACAGTTGATTTGTCATGACAGAAACAGGTTACATTCATGTTCAGCTGGAGCAGGGGCCAATACAACTCCATGGGAGAGAAACCGATTTTGAAAGACATTTCCAAAAAGAAAATTGACAAATGTTGTAATTGATCAATATTTGATAGTGATTTGACTAATCTGCCATATTATTCTCATGGCTGAAAGTCCTTTCCACTGGCCACCAACAGGCACATGCTTTTATGAGAAAATAATTAGACTTTAGTTCTTATTGCTGAGAAGATACTGAACTTTGTGCTGATTTTAATTTTATGTGTAAAAGTCAAGTAATTACAGAGACATTAGCCAATAAACAAAAACAGAACAATAGCATTTTGAGGGTTTCCTCTACGTCGGTTTGAAACTATAGGCGCTTGAGAATGTTGTGATGTCACATGAACACAACCTGTTGAGGTTAGGAAAAGGGATATGGTTAGGGCTAGGAATATTAGACAAATCAACTCATAGATTTACCCAAACTCACAGCAGACTGTCCCAGTGTGCACCTGCGGGAGTCTGATGATACAACCCGCTCTACCAAACTGTCACCACTTGTCTAATTGTAGCATTAGAATCTCACTGACCATGGTGTAGTGAGGTATAATAAATAATAGTAGAAGTAATGCATAAACAATTACTCAACTGAGGCCTGAGACACACCAAAGGATTTCATCTTTTGTGATTTTAAATGTGTTACAAAGTGCCACACATAGGACATTTTACAACAATGAATAATCTTTCTCTCGTATGAAGCCACAGACTACATGATTCTGATGGAAGACAGATGCTTTCAGTTTTCCGTAAAGGTTTGTGTCAAACGCGAGCCCCTAAAAAGAGTCACGTGATTAAGTTTTTGGAGGCTCTGACAAGACAAATAGTCATAACTTGACCCACGACCCCAGTTTAAGATTAAAATAGCAAGTCAGGACAATCCTACTTCAAATCAGATTTTTACCTTCAAACAACACAAACTTAACAAACAACACAAAGGTTTTTTCACATAGATGCTTAGTGTGTGATGAAACTACCCTTACAGGCTAGTTACTTCTACAAATTACTTAAATAAATGTGTTCTACACACTTCTGCTGTGTATAGGCTTAATTCTGCAGAATCCAACCTTCAATGACAATAGAGTCACATTGTTCCAATGGAGAGCTGGTAAAAAGACTAAAGTTTGTTCTGTTGTTGTGCAGCTGATTTTGGAATTTCAGCTCAGATCACTGCCACTCTGGCTCGCCGCAAGTCCTTCATCGGAACTCCATACTGGTCAGTGCTTATGTAGATGCAAAGGTCCTGTCTCATGAGATATTTTGATTGGTTATTATTGACTGGTTGTATTTTCCAGGATGGCTCCTGAAGTAGCTGCTGTGGAGATTAAAGGAGGCTACAACGAGCTGTGTGACATCTGGTCTGTGGGCATCACTGCCATAGAGCTGGCTGAACTGCAGCCCCCGCTGTTCGACCTGCATCCACTCAGGCATGACCCCCCCCCCACACACGCACGCACGCACGCACGCACACACACACACACACACACACACACACACACACACACACACACACACACACACACACACACACACACTGCCCAGCCCCTAACCCTAACCTTTTCCTAATTCTAACCCTAAAACCTCAGACAGGGCCTGAAAGAAGTGAGGGCCGGTAAATAGTCCCCACTTTGATAGTAGAATGCGGATTTCAGTACTCACTTTGTAGCCAGTACAAGAATACACACACAGAGGTACATCCTACACAGAGGCATTTGGCCCCTCCCTCTCTGGCCTCCCCCTATAGGAGACCCAGCCCTGCCCAGGTGCACCACCATCACAGACCTCTCACTCTAATGAATCTGAGGACCTGTGTCCTGACTGTGTGCAGGGTCCTGTTCCTGATGTCTAAGAGCGGATACCAGCCTCCCAAACTCAAGGATAAGTCCAAATGGTAAGTGTTGCATAAGGTGTCCTGACCTCGCCCTGACCTCATCCTGACCTTGCCCTGACCTCACCTTGACCTCGCCCTGACCACATCCTGACCTCGTCCTGACCTCGCCATGACCTTGTCCTGACCTCGCCCTCTCTCCACACGTGTGTCCACTCTTCTCACTCCCTCTCTCTTTCTCTCTGTCTCTCCCTCTCTTTCTCTCTCTGTCTCCCTCTCTCTCTCTCTCTCTCCCTCTCTTTCTTTCTCTCTCTTTTTCTCCCTCTCTCTTTCTCTCTCTGTCTCTCTCTCCCTCTCTGTCTCTTTCTCGCTCTCTCTCTTTCTCTCTCTCTCTCCCTTTCTCTCTCTCTCTCCTTCTCTCTCTCCCTCTCTCTCTCTCTCTCTCTCTCTCTCTCTCTCTCTCTCTCTCTCTCTCTCTCTCCTTAGATTGTCTCACTCTAAGGTAACACCTTAGATTGTGAAAAGGTTTGGATTTGTCTCATATGGTTTGGATACTTTCATATCTGCAGGTCCTCCACCTTTTATAACTTTGTGAAAGCCATGTTGGTGAGGAAACCCAGCAAGAGACCCAGTGCGGCCAAGATGCTGACTGTGAGTATGGTGGGCCTGTCTCAGTTACAGCCTATTAACCTTTAAAACATCCCCTGAGGGTTGTAAGATCCTCCAGGCAGTCGCATTGAGCTTTAAGGTTAATCACTATTGACTGCACGGTATTACAGTAGTTAGCGCTCGTGCTTCACAGCTAGAAGGTTCCGGGTTCGATCCAGGACGGGGCCTTTCTGTGTGGAGTTTGCATGTTCTCCTCGTGTCTGCGTAGGTTTCCTTCGGTTTCCCCTACCACTAAAAACATGTACAATAGATCAGGATGAATGAGAGTGTGTTTGTGAGTGTGAATGTGGGACAATGGATGGAAATTAGCCCAAGGCTACAATTTGGAGTGGTGAGTTTCATGCATTCTCATGTGCATGCACTGTCCCAACCAAATAAACAAAACTTGAATTGAAATGAACAGGTGTATCATTAGAGTGATGAATGACTACAGGAAAAGTAAATCTGCTAAGCCTCACTCTCTGTGCCACTGCAGAATGCCTTTGTTATTCAGCCAGGTCTGAGCCAAGACCTGACCCTGGAATTGCTGGATAAGTACCAGCATCCAGAAAAAGTGAAGACCTGCCTGCCATTGGACGATGACGACATGGAGGTACTGGCACATCATTTGGTCTTACAGAATTATTGAAATAGACTTTCTTTGTGTGCTTTGATTATCATGTAAACGTTTGGCTAAACCTGTTTTTGGGCACCTCAGCACAAATTAAAAGCACACACTTTATGAATAATGACTGCTCTTGTGTTTGTTGCTTGGAGTGCCCTCCAATTAACAATATCTTCTCCTTAGAATTATAAGGTTCAATCTAACCTTTTTATCAAAATTGAGTTAATGACTGATGAGTGTTAAAGGCAGTAAACTGCTGGAGATCTTCTACCAGTCTGTGGTGGCCAGCGCAGGTCATCTCATGATCGGAAGGTCGGGGGTTCGAATCCCAGCTCCTGCAAGTACACACTGTCGTTGTGCCCTTCGGCAAGACACTCACATTGCCTAGCGTTTTGGATGATTTGTGTCATATGAAAGCACTTTACGAATAAGATTTTCTTTCCCCTTAAGACATCTTCAAAACACAATTTTGCAAGGCAGGCCCCCTTTTAAAGTTATTTTCAAAAAACAAATATAAAAAACAGAAATAAAAAGATGTATACTGCCTTCAGCACTGCCATGAATATCCTGAGAATAAGCGAATAAAGTATCACCATGCATTTTATCTCCAATTGAAGGTAGTTCCTGGATCTTTGAGACGGATCCAGTCTTTTCACAAGCGTACCCCAGCAGAGCGGACTATTTCGGACCCCCACAGTGAGTGCTCACAGTTGAACTAGTGACATTTCAAGTGATTTCTATGTAATATGTCTCTTGTGTTTCCATGTGCTCAGTGAACTGCCCCCTCTCTGAGAGGCCCAGCATAGTGGGATCTGTCCAAGCCACGGTAGGCACTGTACAATGCCCCAAAGTGTGCATGGTTCATGTGTGGAGCCATGTATGTGTGTGTGGAGCCTTGTATGTGGCCAGTGTGTGTGTGTGTGGAGCCGTGTATGTGACCAGTGTGTGGAGCCGTGTATGTGACCAGTGTACTGTATGTGGAGTATGTGTGTACGCGTATGTGACCAGTGTGTGTGGAGCCGTGTATCTGACCAGTGTAAGTGGAGCCATGTATGTGACCAGTGTGTGTGGAGCCGTGTATCTGACCAGTGTGTGTGGAGCCATGTATGTGACCAGTGTGTGTGGAGCTGTGTATGTGATCAGTGTTTGTGGAGCCGTGTA
>OMNZ01107144.1:0-12383 GCA_900303255.1 Lesueurigobius sanzi | reverse complement strand
TTTTCAAATGTAAAACACTGAACTGAAAATTTTGTGACTGAAGTTTGGAGACAACAAAATTCAAAAATGTTTTTTCGGTGTTAAAAAAAATCCAAAGACGTTTAAAATTAACAATGTGACGACACAAAAAATCTTCCATCCATGAAACTCTCATTACTATAGGGGAATTAGCTTCTCTTTTGACCGTGTTGGTGCATTGACAGTATATTTAATTTTCTTCTTTTTAAACCTGAATTGTCGATCAAGAAATTACACTTGGCGTCAGTTAGTTTTGTTTTTGTTGCAACATTTAAATAACTTCTTTGTCGTTTATGTGTAAACAGTGATTTGAGGTCATTAGTGGGAGGTCTGTGAATGACCGTGTTCGTCTTGTGTCTCTTAGGGCGTACTCCCTGGTGGACTCCAGCCAGGTGTCTACCTTCCTCATCTCCATCCTGCTCATCGTCTACGGCAGCTTCAGGTAGGTTTGACTTTATCTCACTATATCCACAATGTATCACAAAGTCACTGAGATCTTCCATTTGACTTTAAAAATTTGCCAATGTCATAATTTTCTCCCCTTTTTTTTTTCAATTTTAGGCTTGTTTTGTATTTTTGTTTAAATTTAATGGAACATACTGTGTTGAAATGGATTAATAAATTATTGCAATATAAGACAGACCTCTAGAACTGACAGTATTGCAATTTCTTCTATCATGTAGCGTTAATCTAAAATGAGTGTGGTATACTGTAGTCCAGGGGTCACCAACCTTTTTTCAGCAGAGGGCAACTTCAAGAGCATAAAGTTGCTAGATCTGGGAGTTCTGGTGAAAATATCAGCATTTATCGCCATAACTGTGAAGAACTTTACTTATTTCTCAGGTTAGCCTTTAGTTTTAGCTGTCGCGGATTTAACGTGTCATCCTCCGCTCCACACACATCACACGCAGACGCTCCCCGTTTGTTCACAGCTAAATACAGAAGTACCACGGCTTTATGGCATGTACAACTTAGTCCAGGAGAATAGCAGTCTACAAAAGATAAAACGTGTGCTCTGTAAAAGGGCTGAGAGTGGTCCATGTCCGACAGGTCGCTCTTTAGCACAGATTTACACACGTGTCCAGCATGTTTCATTGTGACAGTATTCACATGTTAGACATACTGTACCTGGTTTGGCTATAAGTCGCTCACATCACCCACGAGTCATGGGTTTATTCAGTCCTCGCTCTGCCATTGAGTTTAGCAGGTGGTAAAGCTTTGTAGCCACATCTGTAGCACGTGCTGTTCTGTTCACACCCCGCCTCTCTCTGAAAGCCGTGTCCACTGATATATAAATGATATGGATACTGCATAATCTATGTAATGTGTTGGTGAGGCCTTGTTTTACGCACATAGGGAGACTACACGATGCCTGCACTACACAGACAGATGCTCTTTGCGCCGCAGATAGTGCTCATTCTCCTGTAATAAAGCAGCATGTGTGTTTATCGAATTTATCGAGGCTAAAAATGTTATCGTCCTTCCTTTTACTTATCGAGCGATAAGTCGATATACTGTAGTAATTATAGCGACAGGCCTAACGTAAACTGTTTAATTATAGGATATTGACCATGTTATTTCTAAATATCTTGATTTTAAACTAATACTG
Source organism: Lesueurigobius sanzi (assembly GCA_900303255.1). Taxonomy (NCBI): domain Eukaryota; kingdom Metazoa; phylum Chordata; class Actinopteri; order Gobiiformes; family Gobiidae; genus Lesueurigobius; species Lesueurigobius sanzi. The sequence goes on along the minus strand of OMNZ01107144.1, from coordinate 10,756 downwards.
AGCCAAAAGAACAGAACTAACTGAACAACTATTGTTTTACACCTTAGAAAAGGTCCCAAGAGCTACTGGGCATGCCCCAAAGGGCACCCCGTTGGTGACCCCTGCTGTAGTTAAACTTACAAATACAACTTGAGGGTCATATGTCAAATCAACAAATCCATTCTGCTCGACAGAGTCAGATTTGCTTCAAACTTGGCTTGATATACCCAATAGTGAGTGTGTAAAGTTTGAAGTTGGTGTTTTTCGTAGTTTCTGAAATAATTAGGTTTAAAAAAGGTGCCAAAATCGTAGCTTCAGTAAAATCCCAAACTTTGAGCAGCTCTAGATCCTCAGTTTGACCAAAATGCCAACATTAGGCAATTTATTTCAAAGACACCTGGTTATCAAATATGTAGATCCACAACACACTGCATTTTGTTTGGTCTTGTTTAAAACTACGGTGATGAGGTCGACAGCAATCCTGTTCCAAAGAAGTAAGTGAAAAGGAAAATGGAGTAATTGGATTGAGGTCCAGTTATTCTGGACTGTCTGCTGCACACATAACACCCAGACACCGGTCTGAGGGAGTCGCCTTTACAGGGGAATAAACTTGGATTATTGTCTAGTTGTTTTAAAATAATCTGAGGTACTATCACTGTGACTAATATGACACAAGTAATTCATTTGATTATACAGAGCATTCAGAAAGTATTCAACCCTCTTCACTTTTCCACATTTTGCAGCCTTATTCCAAAATGTATTAAATTATTGCTTTTTCTAATCAATCTACACACAATACTTAATAATGACAAAGTGAAAAAGTGTTTTTAGAATTTTTTACCATTTTATTAAAAATAAAAAACAGAAATATCACAGAGCTCAGATTCATCCTGTTTCCACTGATCATCATTGAGATGTTTCAACAACTTGACTGGAGTCCAGCTGTGGTCAACTCAACTGATTGTATTTGATTTGGAAAGGCACACACCTGTCTATAAGGTCACAGCTGACAGTGATGTCAGAGCACAAACCAAGCCATGAAGTCAAAGGAACTGTCTGTAGACCTCCGAGACAGGATTGTATGGAGGCACAGATCTGGGGAAGGGGACAGAAAACTTGTTGCAGCATTGAAGGTTCTGAAGAGCACTGTGGCCTCAGTTATTCACAAATGGAAGAAGTTCAGAACCACCAGGACTCTTCCTAGAGCTGGCCTTGGTCAGTGGTGACTAAAAACCCAATGGTCACTCTGACAGAGCTCCATTTTGGTCAAACTAAAGATCTAGAGCTGCTCAAAACTTGGGATTTTACAGAAGCCACGATTTTGGCCTGACACAGCCCCTTTTTAAGCCTAATTATTCCAGAAACTACGGAAAACACCAACTTCAAACTTTACACACTCACTATTGGGTATATCGACTACAGTCAGGCCAAATCTCAGTCGGTCAAGCAGAATGGATTTGTGGATTGTTGAAACATCTCAACGATGATCAGTGGAAACAGGATGAATCTGAGCTCAGTATTAAGAGTCATAGTAAAGGCTGTGAATACAGTTTTCTATTTATAATAAAATGGCAAAAAAATCTAAAACTTTTTTCACTTGGTCATTATTAAGTATTGTGTGTAGATTGAATAGAAAAAAAGCAATAGTTTAATACATTTTGGAATACAGCTGTAACATAACAAAATGTGGAAAAAGTGAAGGCGTTGAATACTTTCCGAATGCTCTGTATTTAAATAATTGAAGTCTCTAAAAATACTTTATTTTAGTCTCTTGACATTGTTTCATCCTGTTGTGTTTACAGAATGGATCCTTTCCATTCTTGCATGAAATCTAGGCTACAGTGTCTTTTTTTATGAGGGACTCTTTTACAGAAGTACAACCTCCACCAATCTCTATTGTATTTCTAAAGCCTCTTTTCTTTCTGTCAGATCATTAAATATGGACTGTGAGAACCAGGAGAAGGATAAAGATGGTAACCCCACGACAACAGGGGCGTTCAACAACAGCAACACAAATAACAGTGAGTTTCACACTTTGCTAAACCACTTCCAAGGCTCCACCCGGGAAAGTTATCTTCTTGTCTTTTCAAGTGCCCTGTTCCCTCTGGTTGCCCAAGGGGCAAGTGAAAAATGACAGCAAAAGAAGCCACATGTTCCATCATTAATTAATCAGTTATTTGAGGTCAATGAGCATTTGGTGAAGTACTTGTTTTCACTTTGCTGTTGGAGTTTTTCTGAGGTACTGCTCCACATCTTAAATACAGCAGCAGCACAAGTGCAGGCGAGAGAAGACAGCGGGACAGTGATGTCAGAGCGAAGGAGGGAAAAGAAGAGAAGACTGAGTTGACTGATAGTTGTTGATACCTGTGTTCGGTTTGCGTTAACGCGATAACGGCACTAGTTCTTAAAGAATAACAATGAAATTGTTAAGTTTTTGATATATTACTAAGTTATGTATGTTTTCTTCTTGTTTTCATGACAGGTGGTCTAATATTAAGCACTGTATATGTATATAAACACACATATCATATATATGTGTATATATATATATTAGGGTGGCCCTTATATGAGGCAATTTTTTAAAATCTAGAAATGTAGAAACCTATGCTTGTAAAATATTATCCTGATAGGTAGTCATGTAAGGTATGCTCAATGCACAAACTGTTTTCTATTTTCAGGTACAGTACTTCACGATTTAATTGGTGAGTGAATTATTTCAGGTCTCAGATTTTAACAGATATTGCTGTTGAGTGCTATTAAAATGATATTTTTGACGTAAAATGAGTTTCGGTGTATGTTGGCTTAAAGTTCCCACTAAACGCACAGTGTACAATGGAGTCCTGTCAAAGACAGAAGAACAAACACAGTTCATGTCGCAGGTCGTCAGAGAGCACTCAAAGTGTATCCCAGATGCCCTCAAAAGTACTCTGATGAAGGACTTGCAAATACAGACTCAGCCGAGCTGTCGTAAAATAAAGAGCAGATTTCAGTTTAGTTGAATATTAAGTTTTATTTGTAGACTGTAGAGTAGTACTCCCAGATTTTATCTGCAGCGCAGCAGTTTTGGTTCATTATAAATATAGCCTACATATTATACACTTTTCTTAACTATACAAACTTTAAAAGTACTGTTTAATTTATGTTTACCATTTACTGCTTATTTTCAACAAATTACTTCACTTTGAAAACTGTAATTACAGCTGGAATATAAGTCGGCATATGATGAAAAATGTTGCAATATGTAATGTGCGTTAAATGCATGTAAAATAATTAATAAGACGCTTTAATTACAACGAAAACAGCCAAACAGTCACCAGTCACTCCATATATTACAATATACAATATTCAGCTTCATTGAGCACACCCTAAATGTGCTCCAATCTCACCTAAATTTGGCTTACCTCAGTTTTTCATAAGGAAGATTCTTTTAGGGGGGTGAGAGTAAAGTAATTCAAAATTCACAAAATAAGGGCCACCCTAATATACAGTATGTATATACAGTATCAGACCTGCCAACGTGTAGCGTGTACACATTTTGACCTCCTAGTTCGCTTGTACGACTCCACGTTCTAAACTACGCATACGAATATGGTTTGATCTCGTCTTTCATCAGTTTCAGTGAAATTTTCACAAGATTTCTGAAGCTTGTAGACACTTAAACTTTAACCTGCGGACACTGACTTGTGTGAACCTCACACACGACACGTGCTCTCAACTGTCCCTCCTCCTCCGCTGCCGCACCTAAAGGCTGATGGTTAAACACAGCACAGCAAAATGAAATCATCTCCGTAGCATTTATTAAATAAGTTTGTTTGTTTGTTTGTCAAACAAAGCTGGCGCGAGTGGAAACTACCCCAACTGCGCAGTGCGCGGCCCCTGCCCGTCTAAAAGACCCGCAGAGTGCACAGCGTGGTAGGACGTGATAAGTCCTGGGATGAATCCAGGATGAGCGATAAAGTGACAAACTCCTGTTTTACTTAACTATCAGTCTGCCCTGGGTTATAAATGATCTGCGCGGGGAGAGCTGGAGAGGAGGGGGTCAGCCAGGAGAAGGAGGAACACTCGGCCATATGCACCGAGACAGGAGTATGAGGGAGAGCGCTGGAGATTACGGGGCGAAGGTGAGGCAATCATTGAAGCAGATTGGAAGTGGCCACACACGTACCACGCGCCAAGCACAGCGCGCTAGTGGCACCACGCGTTTTTGAGGCGTGCGTCAAGCGTTGGTCTAGTGAATGTGCACGGATTTGACAGGAAGCCTGTTATTTGTGGCGCTGCTGCTGCTGGTGTGGCCACTCTTGCGTCTTCACCCCACTTTGTTCACGGACGTGAGCAACGCGTTGCTTCACTCGCTGGCGGTGTGGCCCCGTGTCAGGAGGAGAAACACACAGTCCTCCAGTCTCCTCCCGAGAGCACTGGAGACGAGGGGTTAGGGAGGAAGCTGGAGAATGGAGGAGACGGGTGTCTGTGGTGCTGTAGCGAGAGCGGCAGCTCGAGTTTCGTTTCTGCTTCAACTTAGCAGCTGTAATCCAGTTCATAGCATTTAGCTTTTATTTTGGATAAATGTATTTATAGTAGCCTACTTTATTTGAAAGATTCATATTTGCTTGCTGTTGAAAAGTGTTTTCTTGCTTCAAAGTTAGGACCAATATGTAGAGCATTCAAATATATCCGTGGCGTGCGGTCAAAGCCAGCAAGGCCTTTTCTGATGGCCCAAACTATTTTGGGAAAAGAAAGTTTTAAAAATATATAATAAAATCATATTATTTGTATTTTATAACTTTTTATAATGTTATATTGTCGTCCAATCCGATTTTTCCGCTCCGTGTGGCCGAGGGCAGAGTTCTTCTGCCCTGTATATCACAGTGAGCAATGCTCTAAGCGTGACCTCCAGCCAATCACACACGTGAGGTATAATGACTACAGAGCCATCTAGAGGGCTTTTGCCAACGTCAGAATCCTAATGGTGTTTGATTGGCTGTAACCTCTGTCAAACTGATGAGCACTAACAAGTGTCAAATCTCCAGCACAAACACTGGTCCAAGCATTTTATTTTTTTATGTAGAACTGTCGTAAGGTGGAGAATACTTTGATTGAGGACGTAATCGCCAACCCATTCTAGAAGACCTTTGCAAGAAAAGTCATAGAATTTGTGTGACATTGAAGTTAGTTTGAGTCCGACAAAATAATGGACTATAATCAACTCAACTCAACTTTATTGTCCCGAGGGAAATTTGGTTTGCATGTGGTGGTACATAGAGTAATGACCTACAATAATATTTAATGTAAGTTAAAAGTTAAAAAAAACAGTTTAATATTTCACTGTACGGCTCTAGAGAGCTGGTTTTAAAAGTAAAGGAATAATAAAAGTCAAAAGTAGATTATTTTTTTGAGAATATAAATCAGGAGGTAATGCCATATTGCAAAATGAGACCAGGGGGGACTCATAAAAGGTTGGCAGGTCTGTGTATATGTTTGTATGTACTGTATATGTTATGGTATTGTTTTGGTAATAGTTTAAATCAATGGTGTCCGCACCAATATCGGCCTCATCTTGGTATTGATTCTTGTCCATCTTTCTTTCACAGGTATTCAGACCATAGATTCAACACAGGCTCTGTTCCTGCCAATTGGAGCATCGGTGTCTTTGCTAGTCATGTTCTTCTTCTTTGACTCTGTACAAGTGGTGTTCACCATCTGCACTGCAGGTAAATACACTCACCACAGTTATGGAGTGCTAAGCACCAATTCAGTCAGTAGACCGTGCTCCTTTATGTTTAGGTGGCTGTCCAATATATTTACAAATTATTGTTATCAGAAAATTATGAGGCGATATTCATACTGTAAGAAGCCACAATATATTGGGAAATTGCTGGAATGTTCACATTTCTGGAAACCTCAAACGAAATCACATGGAGAAATGTGCTAAAAGTTCAGTTAGTCAGGATTTTGCTAATTTAGTTAGATTTCTGCTGTGTTGTTTATAGTTTACTTCTAAAATGTCTAAATTGATGAAACTTAGTGTTGAAATGGTTTGGTAAAGTATCCGTTTCTCTCATGGTGCATCTCTCTCTATATAATATACTAATAATAATGAAAGGTCATTGAGGTTTATTTTTAATATGCTTTTTTCTTATCCATAGTTCTTGCAACAATTGCATTTGCTTTCCTGCTGTTGCCAATGTGCCAGTATGTGACAAGACCCTGTGCCCCACAAAACAAGTAAGTCTTTTGTAATGAATTAAATTTTGTTATATTCAATGATTGTGTGTCTCTTTGTTGAACTTCCAACCAATCATTGACGAGTTCCTATCCTCATTCCCTTAATTGATATAATTTCCACCCCCATACCTCTTGAATATGCAAATATGAAAGAAAAATGTATATTGTGTCCAAAGTCGTACAACATACTGTATGGCTAAGGAATAAATTTACTTGATTTTTCTAAATAAATGACAGTAGATTCTAGTTTTGTTACTAATTTCTCTTCTTACACTTCCGACTATTCTTGCTATTGTACAGACCTGCTGTGTCTGGTATCCATCACTTTTTTATTTTAATTATAACTCTCCAGATATAAAACCCTATTTTCTTCCACGCCTATTATGTTTCACAACTCGTGCTCACAAAAATCCAATTTCCTCATAGCATACACTATGCCCTTAAAGGTGCACTACCTGAATTGCACCGATACCAATATCAGGTATCAGGCCTATACCATCTGCTTGTACTTGTACTCCTTAACTTGGTCCCGATACCAGAGGGACCAATACGAAATTTGACGTGCGCATGACAGAGCACAACAAACTGAAGAATTCATAAGAGCGGAAATACAATCCTCCACACACAAACCTGACTTTACTACAGACTCATTCCCCAAATCAATTTATGCTGAATTTAACCAGTGCTAAATGTTGACTTCAGTGGTGCTTCTGCAGTGTTGACTAAATAGGGACTAAATGCATCTGTAAAACAAACCCAGTGACTAAAAGGGCTCAGGAAGAGCTTTTAAAAGAGGTATAGCATGTCTATTTTGAGCAAAAATTAGCTGCTCCTGGAGCTAAAATATCCAATATGCTAACAAGCAAGCTAGCGCAAGCTCAACAAAACATCCAAATCTTTTCTAGCGCTAGCTGCACTGAGGCTACTGCAACATGAGGCCAACCTAGTAACAATCTACATTCTATTATATACAAATACAACACAGGCTCCGAGTAACTTTTGGAAATCAATCAATCAATTAATTTATTTTTGTAACGCCCAATATCACAACAGGAGTCATCTCAGAGGACGGCACAGGAAAACAAATCAATATCAGACATCAAGAATGATCAAAATAAGTCACACAAATCAACGTCACAAACGAATGAACTGTATCAACCAGATGTAATGTCCCGTAAATAAGTAAATCACTTAGTAACAAGCTTAGAGTGTCCCACATCCTTAGACCTTCCTCCACGGCGAGGAAAAACCCTTAAAAACCACATGGGAGAAAACTAGGAAACCTCGAGGGGAACCAATCTGAATATGAACAGTGCATAATTGCGATTTTTCAGACTTGCGATTTATATTTACGTTGTATATTTTTCATGCAATTCAGTATTGACGAGGCATGGGACGATATGGACATTTTTGTCTCACAATTTTCCTGGATCTACTTAAGTGATGATGCCAATTATGAAAAAAAATTACCTAAACATGGCGGTTACCAATATTATTGATTATTGTCACTGCCCAAGTTTTGTCAGCAAAATATACTCCTAAAACTGCTATACATTGCAGTATTACTAATTTATTATATTTCAGCTTCATGAAACGCTGGAGACGCAAGAAAGAAACAAACCCCCAGCCTTTGGGGTTATGTTATTGCAGTATTTAAAATAGCGATGTCGATTCATCTTGCAGCCCTACAAGATATTGATAAAAAATATTGAGACATTTATTTTTGTCAATATCTCCCACCCGCAATTAGATTAAAACTATTTCAAAGAAGAGTCGATGCTTAAAGAGTTAATGACTCTGGTTTTAATTACTGTGGCAAGCTCCAGGCCATATTAATGATGTTTATGGGCTTTACTTAAGCTTATTTACTACAGCCTACTGCCTGTCACTCCACGCTAAAAGAGTCTCTTGTATAAAAGCTGTCTCAAAGTTGTAGGCGCACTAGCTCTTCCATTTTCTATCAAATGACACAAACCAGCCTCTCAGTCTTGTTTGAAAGCGCTGACCTTGATTCTGCTCCACTTTACTTTGTTTAACGTGTTGCTCTCCGCGTGTTTTCTCCAGGATTTCTTTTGGTTGCTGTGGGCGCTTCACTCTGGCAGAGCTGCTGTCCTTCTCCCTGTCGGTGATGTTGGTGCTCATCTGGGTGCTGACTGGACACTGGCTGCTCATGGACGGTATGTGTCTAGGGTCAGAATAAATAAACCTGGGGCCATGCTACATGTGTTTTTGTGCCATTTAGCAACACATTTTCAGCCACAACTTCCCCAGTCATAACCCACTCTACCTTGAAACCTCGGAAATTACCTGCCGTTTTTCTAGTCCTGGAAAACACATGGACAATAACAAAAAACTTCAAAAAAACATTGTCCTTGAAAGCGTGTAAGATGGCGACACTTTGCCCACCACAGCAGACTAAAGACCAGCACATTCTGCTCCAGAACACAGGAAAAACTATCTTCTATTTCAACATTTTCCAAGGGAGGACTTCCGAACCCCCCATTTTACCATGTTCCCAAGAAAACATATGCGTTACACATCTAAGTTCGAATCTCTTCAGACCAAATGACTATTGGCTTTAGCTATTATTAAGATAAGACAAGATCGTTCTTTATATGGAGAAATTCACTTGTTACAACAGCTCTTAGGACAGGATCACAGGGGGGTGCAAAAAGTCAGGAAATGTGCCATGAAAGAAGAAAATAAGTTTGTAAAAACTAGGGATGTAACAATATCACAATCTCACGGTACGATACGATATCGATATTGATCTCACGGTACGTTATTTATTGCGATACTGTGGAGAGGCTCACGGTGTTGTAAAAAAGCTCACAATATTGTGTTTATGATGATAAATAACAAAAAACTGACATTTAATCTGCTTGTGTAAGTTACCAGGCCATGTATTGTTATATTTATGGATCACGACAACATAAAACATATCATAGAGCTTTAAAAGTGCAAGTTCAAGTCAGGAGCTTTAGCCACTAACCTTTTAAATCCTTTGCCATTGACTGCAGAAAAGGGACGTAAATCACATGCGATGTACCTGGTGATTTCTTGAGTCCTTGACCTGTTGTGTGGCCAAAATGCCTCCTGTAAGGTTTTTTGACCGGACAGGGCTTTCTATAGCTGTAGTCCTGGGGCTGTAGTCCTGGGGCTGTAGTCCTGGGGCTGTAGTCCTGGGGCTGTAGTCCTGGGGCTCTCCTCTTTAGCGGTTTTTGATACGGCGAAACCTATAGCTTCCATACATCTGACGTAAAAGCTGCAGGAGCTGCACAATCTGAACTTCGGGGGTGTTTTCATCAGTTTCCACGCGAGTCCTGTTCGCTGCTATTCGCCGCTATCCTCCGCTATCCTCCGCTACATTATCCGCCATGCCGATCTGTTTACAGTGCACACCGTGCGCTCCTATTGGCTTCTCCACGGCGCTTCTTGTGACGATCCAGCGCAAAGGATCATGGTCTATGTAGTTTACAATGCGTTGTTCCGCGGGAGCCGGGTTGTTCTTATTGTTTTTTGACGAATATCTGTCCTTTTAATACCGTAGCACGACCACAACGATATCGAGGCACTTTTACTACCGCGATATCGCGATAGCGTTAATATCGTTACATCCCTAGTTAAAACAGATAATAATAATAAAAAATATATAGTAATGTCTCTTAGCATCTCTCTCTAAATAAACTATACAAGCATCTCTTATGCACACTAACTAAGATAGAAAATAAACTCTAGGTCGAGTTGGGCAGGATGTGATATGTATGAAATGGAGAATAAAATATTGTATCAGACTTATCATTGCAGGTGAATATATAATAAATAACTGTTAACATTCAGATGGTTCATTGATAAAGTGACATAGCAGGTATTTGTATTAGATTGCATGCGATTCCTGGCGAGTCAGGAGTGTAAAATACCTAATCACAATGTTTTTTTGTATTGTTGTACTTTTAAATGTCGTGGGAAATCCTGGAAATGACCTGAGAAATTATTACAAGTAAAGAGTGGGAACCCTGTGAAGTCATCACTGCTCTAGTCTCGTCGTGTGACGGTGTTAGCAACTCGACTCACATTAGAATTATGGGGGGAAATGTTTGAATTCACAGCCAGTTCTGGGCACGCTGGAGTGGCGTGGGATATTTTATTATACATTTGAACACATTAGCCGTGTCTGAACGTCCTCCCTGGTCCCTAAAGCCCTCAATCGATGACTAGTGTCCCACTATATAGTAGACTGCATTGTGCGCTCATTCTGTAGGCGATTCGGGCACACAGCTCACTTCCCCACTGATCACATGACTCTACATTACATTGCCTTTTCACCATTGCTGCATTTACAGCCCAGCAGATTGGATTACTAGGACTCTTTGAAAGTAGAGGCTATCGTTCATTTTACAGGATTTGGGATGTCGAGATTTTATGATTACCGCGATTATAAAAGCTCACCATATGTTAATCGGTAGAATTTTAGGATTCAAGGTTTTCTTTTATATTTTTATTTGGAGACTGACAGAAGCACAGTTCACTCTGAGAGGCACAGCAGACGGGAAGT
>OMNZ01107120.1:0-11348 GCA_900303255.1 Lesueurigobius sanzi | reverse complement strand
GAATGGGCAAAAATATATCTACGTCCATTAACGTCAGCACAGGTTCTCCACAGGGCTGTGTACTGACCCCCCTACTGTACTGCCTCTACACTCATGACTGCACCCCTCAACACCCTACCAACACCGTTGTCAAATTTTCTGATGACACCACGTGGTATCAGATGGGGATGAGACCGCGTACAGGGATGAGGTGAAGCAGCTGACAGCATGGTGTCAGGACAACAATTTACGCCTCAACACTTCAAAGACCAAGGAGGTCATTATCGACTTCAGGAGGAGGAGAAGCGACCTGGCTCCTCTGCACATTGGAGAAGACTGCGTGGAGAGGGTAACAGACTTCCGTTTCCTTGGAGTCCACATTGAGGAGGACCTGAGCTGGAGCGTTAACACTTCTGAGTTACTGAAAAAGGCCCAACAGAGATTGTATTTCCTGAGGATCCAAAGGAAAAATAACATCTGCCAGAGACTGCTGGTGTCCTTCTATAGGTGCACGATCGAGAGCATCCTCACATACTGCATGTGTGTGTGGTATAACAGCTGCACGGGGGCTCAGAGGAAAGTGCTTCAGAAGATCATTAACACTGTTCAGAAGATCACTGGCTGCCCTCTCCTCTCTCTGACAGAGGCCTAATGTAACTGATGAGTGAGTGTGTGTCATTTTAAAGAATTAATTGCCTTTTAACATTTATTGACATTTTCTGGAATACACCAACTGGACTACAAAATTTTCGTTGTACTTGTTGCAATGACAATAAATATTATTTGAATAAAAATAACTTGATTGAAACAAGTCCATTCACCAGTTGGAAATAGCTTCAAAAACTATCAATATGCATTCAGCCATAGTATTCCACATATACTGTATAATGATTCCTCATGCTTTTATTCCTATAGAATATATGTGTAGCAACAGAGCATCGATTTGCAGTCCTTTCTTCCATACTGGGCTGCCCCATACTGTGCCCTTCAAAATGACCCATAGAAAGCAATGTGGCTGTAATAGTGTAACATGTAAAAGCCCAGTGTATGTTCCAGCTGCAGCACTGTCTTAACAAACTATGACACAAAGTGATTCTCACATAGTGCAGTTTAGTCCATCCAAGTCTGCACCTTGTGACATGAGTTTGCAAATTCCACTTAAGGTCGAGACAACACAAACATGTAACATTCTCAGTCAGACAGCACTTAAAGCAAGTTGTTTTTTTTTGTTTTTTTCACTCCAGTGTGAGACTCTGTGGGTAAGTAAAGCTTCACAACAGCTCAGAGCGTTTCTGTCACTGTGGTTAAGTGCGCTGCACCTCAGCTCCGTTCTTTTTTCCTTAAAGCGAGCCATTACAGACAACAAGCACTACCAAAGCAGCAAGAAAAACTAGACAGGTGTTTGAGTCCTGGCAAATATTTCAATCAAAGTAATAAATTACAAGACACCGCTTATAGCATTGACACATAGCAGTGACTGACTTTTCTTTATTTTTACATTTTTACTTTCTACTAGGGCCGGGACTTTAACAATATTCTTGTCATAATATGGGTTTGTATGTGGCAGTCTGTGTCCAAGACAAATTTCCCCTTGGGGACAAATACATGAAAACTTGATCTTGATCTTGAACAACTTTCTATCAAATTTCCATCACTTAACTAGTCCTGAGCCGGAACCTTCCTTTTTGTGTAATTTTAGTACAACCGTAACTCTGATGCACATGCTACATCTGCTCAGACGCTTGGGGCTCGACATGGGGCTAGTCTGTTCTTTAAATTTACTTTGTATAGCTTTTTAGCATGCTACAATTTTACATTTTGGGGATTAGGTTATTGCAGTAACCTGAGGGGTAGCCTGAGGGTTTTTTTCTGCCTTGCGTCTCCAATGTTTGATGAAGCTGAAATATAATAAATTTATACTACTGCAATATATAAAAGGTGTTTTAGAAGTGCTGACATTACTAGGGCTCTGACAATAAACCATAATATTGGTTAAAAAAATAAATAAATGTGTCCAAAGAAATGTCCAATTCATCCCATGCTTAGACAATACTGAGGTGCATAAAAAAAAAATAATATTAAAATGGAATTGCAAATCTCAATTAGGCAAAGCTCAATTAGGTTTTTTGTCAAAATCATGCAGCTCTAATCTTTGAATCTCTTTTTCTGTAAAGCTCCTCCTGCTGCACTTACCTCTCCATCTCCGGTGAAGCTTCATCCTTTCAAAAACATCGAATATGCAAAAAGGAATTAGCATATCATCGAAGTTTGCAGTTATTCCAATCTCAAGTACCATCTCAACGTGAAGCACGTCGGAGTACAGACCTCGCTCATGTTTATGTAGCAGAGCGGGGTGGGGAATAAAGTACAAAACTAATCATTTAAATGTTTTAAGTTTCCAACAACACCAGAGGTCTTTAAACACAAAGTAGTGTCCTTATCACACAAAGGCAACACAGGTTTGTTTAATTGATGGGACGGAGGCAGCATGTACAAAGTGTATAATTTATTTTCATGTTTAGATCTACGATCTTGGGTAAAGTTCAGTTTCAGTTCATTTTCAGATTTGGTTTGATTAAAACAATCCTTTGAGTATTACATACACGGTCCACGCAGTCCATTCCACAGTGCGGAGCAGCTTAAACAAAACATAGTTACAACAGTCCTCTCTCACAAAACACAGATCAATTCATTCTCCGTAACAGGAAGAAGGGGAGGTGGGTCCCACTGGAACCCTACACAGATTTGAGGCAATACATGTAAATAAAAAATAAAAAAGTTAAAGTAACCTACACACAGGCTGCATATCTGCGCACCTACCAGGGAAGCCCTTGCAGCGCTTTCCGAACTTAGACCCCGGGACACTTGGATGTTGCCCAGCTATAAGTAGCCTTCGGACCAAGCGCGCAGGTGCTAATGCTAAAAACAACATGACCCAATTTGGTGTAGTGGCAGTAGTGTACCAAGCAGATGACGCTTACCAGCGGTTTATGGAAGTTAGACACAGTAGTTGCCGGCCATAACGCCATCAATCGCTGACTTGACGCCCAACGCGACTTAACAACTCAACTTCACCATAACTGCGACCCTGCTCTGGCAGCTTCCGGGTGTGATGTCGTCGGGGGGGGGCTTAAAGCCACTTCCTCACATTTACGTCGGCACTAGAGGCACAAACAGTCCTGCGGCACAGTGGAGGAGGTGACGGTAGGTAAAATAAGTAAGTCTACCTTTGATTAATAGTATACTGTTTTTTTATTTTTTATTATTACAAACAATGAAAGAGGGAGCGAGTAAATTAAAATGATAGTTGTTCCAAACTCATGCGACCTCACACAGTTCTTCACAGAGATGAGTGATAAGCACATTTCATAACTTTCAGTGTCACTTTTCAGGGTCACTGTCACAAACACGCTAGAAAACGACCCTGCGAGTTTATGAGTTTACAATGACAGAAACATTGCTTGTTTTGTTGTATGGGTTACCATTAAAATGTGATTAATTTTGATTAATTAATACAGACTCTGTCATTAATTGACTAAAGATCTTAATGGAGACCCACCACTAATTTCTAAATTCGCCAATGTCTTTTAGACTGTCCCAGGTCTAAGCTGAAGAGCAGAGGTGATAGAGCTTTCGCTGTAGCTGGCCCCAAGTTGTTGAATTCTCTCCCTTTACACATTAGATCTGCCACTTCTTTGGAGAGTTTCAAATGTTCGTTGAAGATGCACTTTTTTGCACTGGCCTTCGGCACTAGTTGAGCTGAACACTTTATGTTTATTCTATTTTTGCCTATTTGTATTAAAATGTGGATTGTTTTTATTTTTATGAACCTGTACAGCACTTCGGGCCAGTACCTGCTGTTTGTAAATGTGCTTTATAAATACATTTGACCTTAAAATTATTATAACCAAGGCTTGACGTTTACTTTTATGTTGACTGGCCATGGTGGCTTGTCTTTTTTTAAAATTAGTAGCCACTTAATAATTTCACTAGCTAGTTCAGCGATGGGCAACTGCCTTGATAAGTAGGGCCAAAATATTTTTGTATATTTATAAGATAAGATAGTTACTTTATTGATCTCACAATGGAGAAATTCACTTGTTACAACAGCTCTTAGGACAGCATCACACGGGGGGGTGCAAAAAATCAGGAAATGTGCCATCATGGAAGAAAATAAGTTTGTAAAACAGGTAATAGTAATAATAAAAAATATATATATATAGTAATGTCTCTTAGCATCTCTCTCTAAATAAACTATACAAGCATCTCTTATGTACACTAAATAAGATAAAGAATAAACTCTTGGTCGAATTGGGCAGGGTGTGATATGTATGAAATGGAGAATAAAATATTGTTTCAGAGTTATCATTGCAGGTGAATATATAATAAATAACTGTTTACATTCAGGTGGTTGGTAAAGTGACGTTGCAGGTATTGTAAACACAGATGTTTATTGAACCAACATACAATTATTTCCCACAGAAATGCATTTTAACATTTTTTCTATTATTTTAAATAAATTATCTACGCATGCGGCAGTTGCCCATCGCTGAGCTAGTTAGTTTTTGAACATTTTAAAGGAAATAAATGGTATCAACTTATATAGCGCTTTTTCCACCTATACCTCTTTCCTGCCAACAGCCATCAGACTTTCCAACTCCTCTCTCTGAAAGACCCTTACTATTTGCACATCAACTTCAATTAATATATCTTTATGATGTAATTACACCAAATGAGTTGTTACTTTTATGCATAAAACTGTGAGCAACTGTTCTGTGCCCAATCGTCTTCACTTAGACTAACAGTCATCAACGTAACAAGTGTACAGACAGATAATCCCTAACCTTGTTAGCCGCACTTCGCGCAGGCTTTTTATTGACATAACCGCGACTCTACACCTCTAGCCCACAGCCGGCCTCTCGCTGCCTGTGCGCCTTGTTTGTCTCACAACGAGCGCATTATTAGGTGAACGCGGCTGTGAGAAGCGGGGAAACAAATGAGGCGGCTGAAAGACGTCAGTAACCGGGCCTAGTGCGTAAGAGCTGACTGTCAGGCGTACTCTGAGGATTCAGCCGTGTCTGGAGGCCCCACACTGTATGGTAATGCAGGTGCTGCGGGCAAAGATTTATTCCCAAGACTGCCCATACTGCTTGGGTTAAAGGGTAAGAATGTAGCGGATGGTTGTGCTTTTGATATCAGAATGCATACAGTCTTGTTTGTAAATGGTGATTAAAGACAATGTAGTTAATTCCAATGCAACAATAAACACAGTGGCTGTAGTATAAGATAGAAATGCCAGTATTTCTGATGAACATTCATACTGTAGATCCCAAACATTCTGCAGTAAGTACCACCTGATAAAATAATGACCTTCCAAGTGCCACCAGGTCGAGATCGAGATCAAATCATTACTAAACCATGGCTAAGACACCTAAATAGACTTAGATTTGACAAAATTGTGCCAAACCTGGATGTAACTATGCCTAAGCAAATGCATAACGAAAGCATGAATGAAAGTATCTGTTTAAATGATGAATGAAAATGTTAAAATGAATAAACGACAATGTAGTCTGTCTGTAATATGTCTATAATATGCACAACCATATACTGTATGTGAGAGGAAAGAGGAGGCATCCAGAAATGTGTTCTTGTTAAACTGGTGTGGTTGTAATTTGATCAGTGGCTGTAGTTCAGTAAATCAGATGGAAATGAACATACAGTATATCTCAAACTTTTCGCACCATGTACCATCTGATAAAATGTATGACCTTCCAAGTGCCACCAGGTCTAGATCGAGATCAAATCATGACCAAACCATGGCTAAAACGTCTTGACAAAATTGTGCCAAAACTGGGTGTCAACCATCATGAAAGCACAAATGAAAACATCTCTAATAAAAAAAAAATAATATAAAAAAAACAACAATGTAGTTAATTCCAATGCACCAATGTCTCTAATATGCACAACCATTTGTGAGAGGAAGAAGGCGGCATCCAGAAATGTGTTATTTTTAAACTGGTGTGGTTGTAATTTGATCAGTGGCGGTAGTTCAGTAAATCAGATGGAAATGAACATTCATATATCTCAAACTTTTCACAAAGTTGTGCCTAAACTGGGCTTAAACCGAATGCATTACGAAAGCATGAATGAAAATATCTTTAATTAAAATGTATAAAACCTAAATCACAGATGACCCAGAGAACCAGCAGTGGTGCACCTGCCACAGTTTGAGTCAGAACCACTGACCTCACACATTCTCCAGGAGCTCGAGTCAGGAGCCTCCAGTATACAGTAGCTCTCCAGTCCTTTCCAAAGGCTTCCTACATTATGTCATGTGCTTTATGAATTACATTTTAGGTGGATTTTCTTTTTGATAATAACAAGCTGAAAAAAATATAGTAAAACATAAAGTACAAAGAGGGAAAATCAGGTAATTCGCAAAAATGTTGCTGGAATATCATATTGGCCACTCAACTCCACTGTCCTAAAGGTAAACAGACATGACTCTTCAAAGGATAAGTAGCTCTCTGCCAGTTTTGTTATGTAAAAGTAGCACACAGGATAAAACAGGTTGTAGATCCCTGTCCTACCACAACCAGGTCTCAGAGTGTTTCAACTAAAAATGCTTTGAGACCAGCTCAAATGGTGATGACAGAATCATAGCAGGTTAAGCTACACTTCTCTCTGAAAGAAGCTCAAACCTGTGTCTTTCCAATGACATGAAGTCAAACCATACACTTTAAAAATGATGATGTGCAGCACATAGGCCTATTTACCAAATATATAGTAAAGCATGAATAAACTACACTTCAACAAGGTCACACAAGGCGTAATTGGTTAATAGTAACTTCCTGAATTAGTAATGCATGGCAGGCTATTCATTCACTAATAGTCACTATAGTTAAATCCTGGTCAAAAATGGCATCTATTCAGTTATAAGTTATTACACAGTCAATTTAGTATAAAAACATATTGCACAGGTCTCATTAAGGCGAGACACTGCAGGTGATACAAATTAATTTCAAAGTGAGTGACATCAATTATAAAATTGAGAAATAAATAAATAAAATGTATTACAAGTTTTCCGTCATTTTATGTTTTCATAAAAAAAAATAAGGCATTTAATGTGTAAAAAAATAGCCAAAAAATGTGGCTATTTTTGTTTATGTTTTCAGCAACAAAATCTAGATAATTGATGAATCCAGATTTTACGGTTTTATTTTGTTGCTATGAGTTACAAAGATTTGTTCAGAGGGGATCGTGTTTTGTGAATAAATCTGTATAAAATCAAAATCACCTTGTTTTAAGCCTGATGTAAACTCATTGAATCAGGCTAGGAATTAAATATTGGAAAATTGTTCAGAACAAACCTTCAAAATAGTGTTAAGTACAAGACGTTTGGAGTCTGTAGCACAGGGATCTCAGGCCAGTAAGGCAAGGCAAATTTATTTGTAGAGCACAATTCATACACAAGGCAATTCAAAGTGCTTCACAATTTCATAAAATTACAAGAAAGCAGATAAAATCAATCAATAAAACAAATAAAATCATTAACTAATTACATTAAAAGTGAAGAGTGCAGCTCGGGAGCTACCAGTAGCTCTTTAACCCAATCTAGCTCACCAGAGGGTTACCACGTTTCTGCATGCACTTGATTAACCATTTTGTTTTTCCTCTGAACATGTTGAACACATGTTTGAATCTACAAACATTGAGTTAAATATAGTATAGTATTGTATAAGGTCAAAACTCAAGCAATTGTCTCTAATAGTGTTGGAATATCATCATCATGGCAGTCCAATTTAGGGTGAGCTACTTCTTAGTCACACAGTTGTCTTTGAAGCAAAAGTAGCTCTCTACCGGGTTTTTTTTTTGTTACTAAAACATAGCTCACCCAGTAAAAAAGACTGGAGACCCCTGCTGTAGCAGCTACTGAAGTGGAGATGTTGTTGCAAGAGTGTAAGAAAAAGGCATTTTGAGAAAATGGCTTTTGAATTTACATTTTCCCACCTGATTCAATGGAGAAATGTTGAGTCAATGCAATAATCAAAAGCCTTAGTGTGAACTAGAGTGGGCTATTTCTTTGTTTCCAGGTGAAAGTTTATATAAGAGATCAAACTGGCCCAAAATCTGTCAATTAAGAAAAATGACAGTTGCCTGACTTGTCTCCACTTAAGTAAAGAATCAATAAATGGAGTATTTAAACAGTTGTTGTGACTCATATACAGTGTCTAGTTAAAGTGGTGCCAATGCGCTCTTGATGACTAGGCTACACTCTATTGTGACTTGGATCATAAAGTCACAGTCGCTGGCCAATACAAGAAGCACAGAAGAAGCCGTGAGTATCACTACGAGCTGTCCATGGTGCTGAACGGCCTTATTAGGGCACAGCACAAGTGAATAATGAGCCGGTGTGTTCTGGAAATGCCAGCTTTACGCAAACCGGTAATTACGCGCTCACCTTCCACCTCGTCCTCGGGCAGGTTGACCGGCTGGGTGTAGAGCATGTCGGGGATGGTGCACATCCCCCGGTACATCAACGTGGATGTCACTGGGTGCATCGGCATTTTGGCTGCGACCTTTGACTGCCACCGGCGACCTCGTCATACAGAAGTGTCAGGTGAGTGGACTTCCCTCCACGCTCAAGGCGCTACGTGGGAGCAGTCCATTGATGAGGGCTGAGGAGAAGAGTAACGGGGGAGGGGTGGTTCCGCAGCACCCGAACACCCCCGTTAGGTCAATGATGAGGAAAATAGGTGTAAACTCTGAAGTATCCTACCTCATTGTGCTTTCCTGATTTTGAGACAGAGCGATAAAAGTCACTGAAAACTAGCCCGGCGATACGCGCACGAACACCGACGTGCTCCACGTCAAAGTCTGCCAAATGGCACAGGATAAATCACCAATCCTCAGTTTCTGTTTCCCCCTCTGCGCCTTGTCTTCTGCTCTCTATGAGGGCATCCCCCGTTTCCACTTGTTGGATGTGCGCTTGGCTGGCTGGCGCACTCGCTTCTTCCCATTCAGCGCCTTCGTGTAATCCTCCAAGACGTTCCCTGCGCGCGGGAAGAGCCTGACTCCTGTTGAAAGCGTGAAACAGGTCTGTCCTCACAAGTGGTGTATGCCGGAGTGTTCGCGCACTGTCTCCCACCGTCAGCGCAGAGAGGGGCGTTTTGTGAACGGCGCTTCACGTACTGAGTCGGTCCACTGTCTCATCGTCACGCGCTCTCCCTAATCAGAGAACGCACCTCCCTCTATATATGCGCACAATTAATGTCCACTGTTGGATATGTAAATGCGGGATGAGGATGAAAAAAGCCCCTTTCCCTTTTCTTTGAGGTTAAGTGTATCAAATTATTAGTGATGTGATTTATGGCTCTTTATAGGGAGCCAAGTCATTTCAAAGAGCTGTTCAAAAGACTGGCTCCTTGTGTTTCTTAAATGTTAAATTATGAGTAGATATTATGATAAAAGCCACACAACGGTCTGAACCAGGTCTAAACCAAGACTAAAACTGGGCTAAACCAAATCTAAAACTGAGCTAAACTAGGACTGAACCAGGGCTAAACTGGACCAGGTCTACATCAGGACTAGACCAGGGCTAAACCAGGACTAAAACTGAGCTAAACTAGTGACAAACAGGGTCTAAATCAGGGTTAAACCAGATGAAACCAAATGATGATGGAGATCATTTTTATTCCTTGTGCCACAGTCAATGAATAAAAGGCTGCATCTGTCTGACAAATCATTTTTAGAGCAAAAATCTTTCATTTCAGTCGCATTCTCTGGTGTCGTGCTGATTCTTGAGTCCATTTAGGGTAAATCTATATGTCAAATTTGTCTGTGTAGGTTCTCAGTCGTACAGGAGTTGTCCATCCGTCGGGGCGACGGTGGCGCAAGTAGTAGAGCGGGTCGTCTTGTAATCGGAGGGTTAGCGGTTCGATCCCCGCAGGCGCACACTGTCGTTGTGTCCTTGGGCAAGACACTTCACCCACCTTGCCTCCAGTGTCTGCGTACACTGGTGTATGAATGAGAGTGTGAATGGGTGAGTGGTTCCTTGATGTAAAGCGCTTTGAGTGCCTAAAGCAGGTAGAAAAGCGCTATATAAATGTGACCATTGTCCATCGCAGGCAAAGATTCTTCAGTCTTCATCTGTACTCTGTAGTTGAAGTGTAGGACGTTTCGATCTTCATCCAAAGATCGTGATCAGCTTAATAAAGACTTGGAACATGTTCGTGGGTCTCTTAAGACTCTAGGTCCCTCCTCTCTTGGTATTAAATTAACTTTAATACCAGGAGAGGTGATTTTAGAGATCTTGTTTAGTTTTTTGAATACGCTAGTGAATAGTAAATAATGTGTAAAAATTCAACTTTCACCTTGTTTTTCTGGGTTCAAAACTCAATAACTATGGCAGGAATTCGATATTAAAAAAAACATTTCTCTCAAAAAACATCAACATTTTGCTAAGTACAATACTGGGATGCTTGGTGTCTCATGCTACTGAAGTGGACATTTTGTTGCAAGACTGAACTAAAAACGTAATTTGGAGAAAAGAGGTTTTGTAAAAGGTCTGTAACATCTGTACATGCATGTGTACTGTATATCTTACATGTTTTTTTTTTCCCACTGGCTTTTCTCAGAACGAATATTAGCATATACTCACCTATAACCACTGGTACTCACCTGTGGTCCTCTGTCCAGCCTCCACTGGTACTCACCTGTGGCCCTCGGTCCAGCCTCCACTGCCTGGTACTCACCTGTGGCCCTCGGTCCAGCCTCCACTGGTACTCACCTGTGGCCCTCGGTCCAGCCTCCACTGGTACTCACCTGTGGGCCTCGGTCCAGCCTCCACTGGTACTCACCTGTGGTCCTCGGTCCAGCCTCCACTGGTACTCACCTGTGGCCCTCGGTCCAGCCTCCACTGCCTGGTACTCACCTGTGGCCCTCGGTCCAGCCTCCACTGGTACTCACCTGTGGTCCTCTGTCCAGCCTTCACTGGTACTCACCTGTGGCCCTCGGTCCAGCCTCCCCTCACTGGTACTCACCTGTGGCCCTCGGTCCAGCCTCCACTGCCTGGTACTCACCTGTGGCCCTCTGTCCAGCCTCCACTGGTACTCACCTGTGGTCCTCTGTCCAGCCTCCACTGGTACTCACCTGTGGCCCTCGGTCCAGCCTTCACTGCCTGGTACTCACCTGTGGTCCTCGGTCCAGCCTCCACTGCCTGGTACTCACCTGTGGCCCTCGGTCCAGCCTCCACTGGTACTCACCTGTGGCCCTCGGTTCAGCCTCCACTGGTACTCACCTGTGGTCCTCGGTCCAGCCTCCACTGCCTGGTACTCACCTGTGGTCCTCGGTTCAGCCTCCACTGGTAC
>OMNZ01107104.1:0-12506 GCA_900303255.1 Lesueurigobius sanzi | reverse complement strand
AACAACGGAGTCCCCAGTCGGAGCACTATCAAGTACCCCTCCCAGGGACTCCAAGAAGGCCGGGTACTCCTTACCGCTGTTCGGCCCGTAGGCCGAGACAACGGTAAGGGACCTGTCCCCAACCCGAAGGCGTAGGGACGCGACCCTCTCATTCACTGGGGTGAACTCCAACACGTGGCGGCTGAGCTGGGGGGCAATGAGCAAGCCCACCCCAGCTCGCCGCCTCTCACCGTGGGCAACGCCAGAGAAATGGAGTGTCCATCCTCTCTCCAGGACATGGGTTCCAGAGCCCAAGCTGTGCGTGGAGGTGAGCCCGACTATCTCTAGTCGGTACCTCTCGACCTTCCGCACCAGCTCAGGCTCCTTCCCCGCCAGCGAGG
Source organism: Lesueurigobius sanzi (assembly GCA_900303255.1). NCBI lineage: Eukaryota > Metazoa > Chordata > Actinopteri > Gobiiformes > Gobiidae > Lesueurigobius > Lesueurigobius sanzi. The sequence continues at coordinate 12,126 of OMNZ01107104.1, read as the reverse complement.
TGACGTTCCACGTCCCAACAGCCAGATGCTGTGTGCGCGGACCAGGCCGCCGGGGCACCCGCCCTCGACTGCCGCCCAGTCCTCTGAGCACCCGACCCCCATGGCCCCCTCTGCGGGTGGTGAGTCCACAGGAGGGCGGGCCCACGTCTTCCTTTCGGGCTGAGCCCGGCCGGGCCCCGTGGGCAAAGGCCCGGCCACCAGGCGCTCGTGTTTGGGCCCCACCCCCAGGCCTGGCTCCAGGGTGTAATAAAGTAATGGAGGTTTTAAAAAATGTACTGAATATGCTAAACATTACTTTGTAGTGACTTGACTAAAGTAACATAACAATATTTACATTTTATTTAGCAGGTAAATTGATATTATATTCAAGTTATTTTATATGCAAGTACTAAACAGATCACATACATCACTTTGGCTGGTAACTATAACTATAGCTCTTGGTATTAACTTTAAAACATAATAGAAAAAAATTGATAGATGAAGAAAACAGATGATTTGTAAGACATATTATTACCAACATTTTATAAACATGAACCTTCTCAGTCACGTGTTGTTTTTAACACTTCAAGTAGCGATAGACGTGAATTCTTCTTGAATAAAGTGCAGTTATACAAAATAGTTTTACAATAAAACCTACGTAAATGCCATTAGGATCTGAATATATCTATCTCTAATCTTCAACAAAACTAGGGATAACAATTCTATTTCCTGGCCCCAGAACAAACCACAAAATTTCTGCATGCAGCATAACGGTATTGTTTGCAGTAGTACTTTCTCCATCTTCCGTTATGTCCGCCTCAGCTCTAAGGTCATTCCAGATCTGCCTCGCCAATCTCAGGACACCTTCATCCAATATGTATAGATCCATGTGTGGCAACAGTCATGGACAGTTTTGTGGTTGTTCACAGCATTTCTGTTCTACTATTGTGGGCATGTTTCTGCAGTTTCCACAGCGGCACCAGCCGGGTGTCTGTGACTGAGGAGGTCCTAGTGGAGGGGGGTCAGGGTTGGAAGTTGGTAGGAGGTCAAAGATAAGACTAGGATCACACTTGAGACATTTCTGTAGCAGCTCTTGACAATGTTCTCAAGTCATGCTCTGTATCCCAGCCTGATGAAACAAAATCACAAACATAGCTAATGAATTATATGTACAATACTCAATAAAATCATATAGTGTAGTAAAACAGATTATTTGTATTCATAGTATTTCAAATAAAGTGGTAAAGGGCAGTACATCCACATCAAAAATCTAAGTCTAAATGTAGAAGTGTGCATTACAATAACATTAGACTTAGACAGACTTTATTGATCCACAGGGGAAATTAGGTTAGCTGTGGAATGTAGCATTATACTTCTCGTGTCATATCACAAAAGACAAGATACATATCAACGTACACATACCTCTTCAAATTTCATCCTCTTCTCATGAAGTTTTCTGACCATAGCCATGTCCTCCCGGGACAGGTCTGCCAAGATTAGGCCTCTGCCTCGGCCTCTACTCCCACCAGTCCGTCGGGCATTGCGGGCTCTTGGACCTGCCCCTCGGGGTGGTCTGCTTCCGGCTCCCGCTGCACACCTCTTCTCCTGACCCTCCATCCTCAGGATGAAGAGGGCCTGGGCTCGTAATCCTCATCAGAACCCACAAGGCTTCCCTCTTCAAAGCTCTAAAACAAATTGCAAATAAAAATGAAATCACATTTGATGCTAAACGATAACGGTTTATTAGCTCACGCTAGTAGGCAGGCCAAACAGAATCATTTTCCTAACGCTAGCTTACGGTTGTCTTTACAATGTTTCTGGTATGCATGCATTTTTGATTGTAATAAATAGATGATCACTTACCGGTGATGAATCTGACAGCGTAAATGTGGAAATATTCCTTCGGAGGTGGGAGCGCGCTCCCAGTAGAGCAAATAGGACGGTATTGCGCATGTGCATGGTTTTCAAAACGTGAGTAGGGCGGGAGCTTCCTTTGTTTTGGTGGAAATCCTCCAATATACCTTTAATCACAATAATTTGTGAAATTACTTGTCAAATTATAGCTCGACTATAATAAAAGGTGCTAGTTTTTAAATTTTATCTCAAGGACTTGTACTTTATTATTTAATGAATAAAAACCTATGACAATGGTATGGTATGACAGTTGGATGGGCTGCTGGGAGTATGGCCCTTTTTTATGTAGTTTTTCTCAGGGACCGCAGTGCCTTGATACAACTCAGCCTCTGCAGCACTCGGAGTCATAATATCACCTTCAGCCTCAGTCTGACTGCTCTGTGCTTAGAACACACTAAAACAAACACAGTTTGTTGAGGAGAAACATCTGACACTGTGTTGAATTACAGAATAACTATATACAAATGCTGGAACACGCAATTTTCATTGATTCTAAATTGTGAGAAAAAAATGCACCAGTAGAGGGAGCTTGCAGCCGGTGAGAGTATATAGCCCTTAAGCCCAGAGCCAGATCTCAGTTCTAGGAGGGATAGTTTGGATGACCACAGGCGATCTCTATGGACTGTCTAGTCCTCCCACATCTCCACCCTGAAGCCTCAGCAGGATGAATCCAAACTCCTCACATGTGGCTTTTTTCTCTCTCACTGCCTATTTACACCTTGGGCACTTGCGTTACTTTGTCTTTGTCATGCTTTCAATTTTGTATGCTTTCATACTTTTATCCAATACCCTCTTGATCGTCATCATCTGTCTGAACAGAAGTCTCCACGAGCCCATGTATATATTTTACTGCAGTCTGTTTGGTAATTGCATTTTTGGCTGCTCAATAATTTTCCCATTACTTTTACACCAAATTCTTCAAGATGTGCATATTGTTACAAGTGCTTTTTGTTTTTTCCAGTCATTTTCCATACACTGGTACGGGCTTGTTGAATATTTCACTTTAACTGCTATGTCATATGATCGATACTTGGCCATTTGTGCACCACTACAGTACAACACTCGGATGAACAGAAATAAATTGACTGTTCTGGTGTTGTTTCCATGGCTGTATAGTTGTTTTTTGTGTTGTATTATGGTTACATTAACTTCGTCCCTGAACCTATGTGGGAATGTCATCCACAAAGTTTACTGTGATAACTTTCCCATTGTAAAGCTGGCCTGTTCAGACACAGTAGAGCGTAATATTTATGGACTGGTTATCACCATGTTCAATATCTTACTCCCGCTATCACTTATCCTTTACACATACATCCGCATCCTCCGGGTGTGTTTCTTGAGTGGTAGGCAGACTCGTCAGAAAGCCACGAGCACCTGCTTGCCTCACATCACATCTGTGATGAACTTTGGTATTGGAACGGCCTTTGAGATCATTCAGTACAGGTTTAATATGAGTAGCGTGCCGGATTTGGTGCGTGTTTTTTTATCCCTTTATTTCTGGCTGGTTCAGCCGCTTTTAGACCCATTGGTGTATGGGCTCAATACCTCCAAGATAAGGATGATTTGCAAAAGTCTGTTTGTCTCCAAACTATAAGCTGTAAATGTAAACAATAATAGAATACTTGCATAGCATATTTTTTGTCTTTGTCTTGGTTTAGACCTGTCTGGTCCTATGTTCATTTTGTTAACTGATTGTATTGCAAAACCAATGACATAAGAGACTAATCCTGTTTTAAAATGAAATGTTCTAACTGTCTACTGTTTGTATGAGAGGAATTGTGTGTGTGTGTGTGTGTGGCGTGCGTGTGTGCGTGTGTGTGTGTGTGTGTGTGTGTGTGTGTGTGTGTGTGTGTGTGTGTGTGTGTGTGTGTGTGTGTGTGTGTGTGTGTGTGTGTGTGTGTGTGTGTGTGTGTGTGTGTGTGTGTGAATAATATAGGGATATACTGTATAAGATGCCCTGTATAAAGGTATTGGATACAGATATAGGATGCAGTTTAAACTCTTTCCAAGTTGAATTACTGTGATGCCTGATTAATACAATAAAATATCTGATGAAATACTTTTTATGATTGATTGATGGATTGACTCTTTTGAATAGAATTTGTATCCTGAAATATTTGTTTCAAATTGCAATACAAGGATATGAAAAAAATATAATATAATAGTATGTTATGCTATAAAACATATGCTCTGATAATATGTGCAATTGCCAAGGGAAAGGATTTTTTTTTTTTATCTATCAGACACACTTTTCTGAAGCTGGTTGTGCAGCTGGTTGAACAGCAGATTTTGCACTTCCAACTTTTGCGTAGAGTAGGTTTTAGTCAAACTACCTAAATTCACTACTTGATTCACAAATGTGGAATCAAAAAAAATAAAGTATTCTAAGTAGAAAGCACAAAGTAGTGAGTGAGTGTTATTGAACTTGTTTGCATCTTTAAAACATGATGATTGCATTAAAAGCAGTTCTGATCAGTATTCCCAGCGTACATTCCTCCCCTCGGTTACACTATTTACTTTCGGATTTCTTTCCTGACAAAGGTGGTAGTCAGTGGTGGTAAGTAACGAATTACATGTACTCACGTTACTGTAATTGAGTGCCAAGAAGGATACATTCCGCCTTTTCGCTTTGTTCAAAACGGCCCAGAAATGACTTAGTTACGGCAAGTTTTTAGAGCGGACTCTAAATGATTAATCAAATATGCAAACAAGCAGCGCGCCATGTGGCGCAAATAGCAGCGCGGTTTCCAACAGTAAACCAGGACTAACCAGTACAACACCAAAACATGTAAAGATGAATGCTGACAGCATAGAGTACCTATTGTGTTGAAAAAAAGAAACCAGAAAGGGTAATATTATAGAAGACAAAATGAACGTATTCAAATGAAATATCCAGCTATTTGCAATCTTTACGAAGCCACAGACAGTACTTTCCTCCACAGACAGTACATTTTAATATCAACTGACTCTTAGTGGGTTTGTCCCTTTCTCATTTATTCCAGGGGTTTTTAATCAGGGGCTGCATATTTAATAAATATGGCATTGAGGGCCAAGGACATGATCAGTGCAGTGAAACATTCAGCTGGTGCATTTACCAGAGATTTTAACCATACACCTACAGTAAATGTAAGATACTGAGGCTTTAATAATCCACAGTTATGAAACTTAAAAGATTAAAAGAACCATCTCTGGTGATTTGTACCAACTCGGCAAGAAGCCTTAACCTTGTGCTGCAAGAGATCTGAATTTTCAGTCTCACAACAAATACATCTTGAAAGGCGGCCGCTGATAGGTGCGTCTCGACACAACCAGTGGTTCGGCCCAATGCCATGCCTGCTGTGTAGCTGGGGGCGGGATATGTAGCTAGCAAGGTATGACGACAGTCGGCCCCGGCAAAACAAACATGTCTGCTGTTGTGATTGGCTAAAACTGCATTAAGGAAGGATACTAACTGGGGCTTCACCCAATCAGCTCAAAGTATTGTACTGAACGTCCCTCCTTTTCACGGACAGTTTTAACGGGCACTTTTCCAGATTGATAACATGTAGAACTCAATTTAGAGTGCTACACGTATCAATCTGAGATCAAGCCTGAGATCCAACCAAAATTAGTCTGCAGGCCCAGGGGCATGCTGGGACATTATTTCGGCCCGGGTGTTTAGTCACTTTGACCAGCTGACAAGTCATCGGAGCTTTGGCTGAGGGGATAGAGCGCTTACCTTATAAGTGTGAGATAGTGGGATTGATTCCCTGTGATGTCTTTTTGTGTGGGCCACACACATGATCTGGGCTTGATCTCCACAGCCAGCAGAACGAGTATTATACTAATTTAATGTAGCCTCTTAGTTATACACTTTTGTTTTACTTTGTTTTTCTCTGGCGGCCTAAAAGTGAGGCGGCCCATCGAGAAACGTCCCGACTCTCCTGAGTCCAGCACGCCACTGTGTAGGCCGCATTTGGCCCCGGGCCATACTTTGGGCACCACTGATCTAGTCATTTGTGTGCCACAGTGTTTCTCACAGTTTTTTGTTGTGGGGTTTAAACTCTTATACGTTCAGTTATCTTATCTAGTGAGTGGCAAAGAAATGTCTACCTTTCAATCCGAGATCTACAAAATGTCATTGTCATGTTTTGTTTACCTGCTTGACTAGTCACAACGCTAGTCAAAACTAGTCTAGCAGGTAAACAAAACCTCCTGTCTTACTAAAAGAACGCTAAAAAAATTAATAATTTGCCAATACTGGAGGATTTATATTCTAAAGTTTAATTTGTTTGTGTCTTGATTTTTCTTACCATTTAACCCTCTTTAGACAATTTTGGGTAATTTTGAACAACTTTCTGCATGTTGTTTATTTTAATTATTATTATTACTTTTTTACTTTCGGCATGTATTAATCCTAGTGACTTGAATTTGGGTAAAGCTGGACACACACTAGAGGATTTTTAGCTAGATTTTTAGACTGAGGAGTCGTGGCTCAATAAAAACTTTCTCTCATGCCATGATCTGTGGTGGGACTCCTCATGTGTGTACAGTATCATGTCTGTCCTTAAGTGTGTGTGGTCTGTGCACAGATCTTTAGTCTCAAAAGATTTAAAATCCTCTAGTGTGTGGGCACCTTAAGGCACCATGAATCGAGTACTACTTTTACAACTCAGACCTCTTCAGCTTTTTGTGTTTACTTACATTTTAGACTATGTTAGCTATAGAAGTGACTTTGGAAAACGTATGGAGAGTGATCTACAGAAAATCGGGGACTAGATCAGCTTTTACAGAATGAAGCAAAAAGATTCTTCACAAACACTTTATTCTTAGATGCATCATATCCTCCATCAGAGCTGCGCAGGGGCTGCAGCGTGAGCAGGTGACTGAGGCCCTGCCCACTGAAGCTCCCTGGAGTACACTGGAATACGGTCACAGAACCACATTACAAAGGTTCTTGCCCTAGATTATTGGTCTATGATTGTTCTGACCATTCGAAAATCAATGAATGAGCGAGTGAGTGAGTTTGTGAAAATAATCAGCACCACACACCTATTTGAAACTTCTATTGCGCACACTGGCCTCTTAAGCAAGGAGAGCCTGGAAGTGTCACACGGCTTCACTCACCCATCACTATCTAATACTGATCAATAATGACATTTATCAATATTCTTATTGGAAAAATTCTTTCTCTTACAGGAAAGAAATGGACAAATAGCACAACTGATGGCTCTCACCAATTTATTGATTCACCAGATCTGCTGAATTCAAATTAAAATCTAGCACACTGATCTAGATTTTGGATGTGCGTGTTGCTACTTGGCCTTTTAAAACTCTTTCCCATGAAGTTGTATTGGTACCTACTCCAACTGAAAACTCGAAATTCTGTAACGTGAAAGCGACTTATTCTTGTTGTGTGTGTGTAACCGGCCAGGGAGGCTGCTATAACTAGGTGAATAAAATATTTTTAAATGTACTTATTTAGCTGTTTCAAATTACTGGGGAGAATAAGCTCAAACAAACCCCATAAGGCTGCACAGGTTGGCAGACTGGATCCACAGAGTGTCTCAGTTTCAATTAATTTATTACGCAATATTAGACTAGTTGGAATTGCGATAAATCCTTAACGATACCCATCCCTAGGTGCGAGGTCAGGGCGACTAGTCTGTAGTGAACCAGTTCCCTGATGTGTGTTGTTTTAGGAACAGGAACCACACAGGAGGTCTTCCACACAGTGTGTGTGTGTGTGTGTGTGTGTGTGTGTGTGTGTGTGTGTGTGTGTGTGTGTGTGTGTGTGTGTGTGTGTAGACTATGTGAAGTGGGTTGGAGACATACCAATATTATATAGCAAATTTTTTTATGAGAACATTTGACATTCACTGTCTTTAATACAATATTTTATGAAGAATAACTGGCATTTTTCAGAAAAAAATTCTTACATACAACTCTAATTTTGGAGAGAACAAGTCCATAAATGAAAGGATTCCAGAGTGGTTGACACAAGAGAAAGTAGAGGGAGAGAAATATGCGCAAGGCAGAGGGTACATGGCTCAAGTCATAGCGGTTCTGCACTAGCTCAAAGCAGCTGCTCACTGTGAAGTTGAGCAGGGAGCCGAGGTGAGGCGAACATGTGTTGAGGGCCTTGAGTCTGGTCTGTTTTGAACCCAAAAAACACACCTTGAGAATATGCCCATACGTCAACACAATCACCAGCAGGGGGAGCATGGAATGCACGATGAAAAAGAAAAAGCCACGGACATTAAGGGCGCTTGTGTCTGAACAGGCCAGTTTCACCACGGGGTAGTTATCGCAGTAGACCTTGGCGATCACGTTTCCGCAGAGCTGTAGAGAAACGCTCTGTAAGATCATCACCATATTTATGAAGACATTGTAGCAAAATGGTATAAAAAGAAAAGCTGCAATTTTGGTTTTGGTCATATAGGTGTTATATTGCAGTGGACGGCAGATGGCAACATAGCGATCGTACGCTATGGTTGTAAGGAGGATAAACTCTGCAAAACCGTACAAGTGTAAGCTGAAGATCTGTAGAAAGCACAGCGATGCAGGGACAAGATGAGGTGCCTCCTGGGTAATGTGGAACAACAGAAATGGGCACAACAGTGTGCTGCCATAGAGTTCATTCACAAATAATGCGCAGAGGAAAATGTACATGGGTTCGTGGAGACTCCGGTTCAGGCAGATGACAGCGATGAGGAGAACATTGGAGAACAGTGTGATAATGTATAGCAGCAGCAGAATACAGAAGCAGAAGTATCGCTGATGACCCAGTTCCAAATACGCAGATAGACTGAAGGACGAGAAATTACTAGAGTTCAGGGACATGATTCAAATAGTTAGTGGACTGGAAAAAAAAAATCACAAATAAATATGGTAACCTAAATATAAATGCTGACACTCAGGACTTTGGGAATGGCTCTAAATACATGGTTCTAAAAGTATCATTAGGATGTACTCCATGTGCAATAACAATATTTCACTATGTGCAATAAACACAATACCTGCAATGACACTTTATCAATCAATCCACTTCCTGAATGTAAAAATGTATTATATATTCATCTGCACTGCCAACTCTGATACAGTATTGGATTCATTTTGATATATATCACATTCTGTGTGCATAAGAGATGTTAATACAGTTTATTGATATATGCTAAGAGACATGTATTTTATTTTATTCTACTTATTATTATTCTACATTATTATTATTATTACTACTGGTTTGCAAACTTATTTTCTTCTTTGATGTCACAGTTTTCCCCGTGTGATCTGATCTTAAGAGCTGTTGTGACAAGTACATTTCTCCATTGTGAGATCAATAAAGTATTATTTTATCTTATCTTATCTTAGACACCAAGACTACATTGAGACTAATCCAGACAAAAATACATTTAAGCCTGACCTAAACCAGGTGTTCAGAGTAAGAAACTTAACATGAAGTCCTGTTTGGTTTTTAACTGTTACTTTTTCCCCAAAATTAAATTTGTAAATTTAATGGCACTGAGTATTCTTGAGGTTTGTGGAAACAACAAAAGTTTTGTACAAAGGACGCTAACTTTGGAGAGAACAACTCCATAAATGAAGGGATTCCAAAGTGGTTGACAAAAAATGAAGTAGAGGGACAGAAATATACGTAAGACGTGGGGCAGATGGTTCATGTTAAATCGGCTCTGCACTGTCTCAAAGGTGCTGCACACGGCAAAGTTGAGCAGAGAGCCAAGTTGAGGCGAACATGTGCTGATGGTCTTGACTCTGGTCTGCTTCGAACCCAACAAACACACCTTCAGAATATGCCCACACGGCAGCACTATCATCAGCAGGGTTAGCAGGGTGTTCCCGGTCCCAAGGATGACGTCGCCGATATTGAGGGGTCTTTGGTCAGACTCTGAACAGGCCAGTTTCACCACATGGTAGTTGTCACAGTAGACGTTGGGGATCACGTTTCCGCAGAGCTGTAGAGACATGCTCTGATATATCATAATCATATTAATCAAGAAATTGTAGCAAAATGATATAATAAGAAAAGCTGCAAGTTTGGTTTTGGTCATATAGGAGTTATATTGCAATGGACGGCAAATGACAACATAACAATCATACGATATGCATGCAAGAATGGCATACTCATCAGAACCGTACATGTAAAAGCCGAGGACCTGAAGAAAGCAGAATGATGCAGGGACAAGATGAGGCACCTCCTGGATAATGTGGCACAACAGAGATGGGCACAACACCGCGCTGCCATAGAGTTCATTCACAAATAATGCGCAGAGGAAAATGTACATGGGTTCGTGGAGACTCCGGTGCAGGCAGATGACAGCGATGAGGAGAACATTGGAGAACAGTGTGATAATGTATAGCAGCAGCAGAATACAGAAGTACCGCAGATGACCCAGTTCCAAATACGCAGATAGACTGAAAAACAAGAAATGACTAGAGTTCACATACATGGCTCATTGTCTGAAAACAGGAACAAAGCACAAAAAGTCATAGCCTACATACATGCTGTTCAAAACTACCAATTTGAAGGTATAAATGATGAAAAATCACAACTTGACAACAACAGCAGAAAGTCAAAATTTAAGAACCAAATCTTTTACAAAATGAAATATGGAGCAGAAGTGGGAGTACAATAATGATCAAGTCTAAATTAAATGATCATCCAGAATCAGGTCAGGACACAGATAAAAATTATATAATTTAAAGTTTTTCTAGGCCTATCATTGCTGGCCTCCAGCATGAATGGCAGACTATATCATCTTCTATCATCCAACAGAACCATTTAATCAAATAATAAAATAAATGTTACAGAAATGTCCATGCCTGCTCTTTCACCATTTCAATATACAACAAATATTGGGTGGTTTGTGTTATAGTAGTTTCCTAGACAGTCATCCTCATATCACAACAATTCAAAACCACAAATTACATAAATTACCAATGTGAATGCTGACTAAAAAGCTCTTGTCTATGCATTGAATTGAACCAACAACTAATAAGTGCTAAATAAATGAAGTCCTCCTTGACAAACTGCTGAGGCTGAAGTTGTATCTCTGAATATCTTCATCTGTGCAGCTGGTTTTAAATGCTCTGATTCAGAGGAGTAGCTTCCTCTGGGGCCTCTTTCAAGTTAACAGACTGCAGCACAGGGCTTCCAAACACCAGGTCAGGCCCTTCACGTTGATCTTGTTAATGTATAGCTTGTGTAAAAAGTCTGGATACATTTTTTCCACCTTACAAATTTGCCATAGCAAATGAGTATGGTTTGGGGAAAGTGTATTGGGTCCTTGCCTCAAGTGGAGGAGTTAAAGTATCTCGGGGTCATGCTCAGGAGTGAGGGACGGATGGAGCGTGAGATCGACAGACGGATGGGTGCAGCGTCTGCAGTGATGCGGTCGTTGTAGCGGACTGTTGTGGTGAAGAAGGAGCTGAGTCCAAAGACAAAGCTCTCGATTTACCGGTCGATCTACGTTCCTGCTCTCACCTATGGTCATTTGGGTCATGACTCATGACCGAAAGGACAAGATCGCGGATACAAGCAGCCTCCACAGGGTGGCTGGGCGCACCCTTAAAGATACGGTGAGGAGCTCAGTCACCCGGGAGGAGCTCGGAGTCGAGCCGCTGCTCCTTCACAGCAAAAGGAGCCAGCTGAGGTGGCTCAGGCATCTGTTTCGAATGCCTCCCAAGAGAGGTGTTCAACAAGACAATGCTGGCAGTTTGAATCCCAGCTCCCACAGATGTAGACTGTTGTATCCTTGGGCATGACACTTGACTCACAACTGGGTCAAGTACGTTTGTGTAGGTTCTCAGTCGTACAGGAGTTGTCCATCGTAGGCAAAAATTCTTCAGTCTTCATCTGTACTCTGTAGTTGAAATGTAGGACGTTTCGATCTTACTCCAAAGATCGTCATCAGCTACTGAAGGCCTGGAGCACGAAGTGGGTTTATAAAGCTAGTGAACCAGCAGGAGGAGTCAGCCTCTGAGCCCCTCCTCTCTTAATGCTAAAGGTAAAGTACTTAACGATGGTCCATTGTCTCCCCTGAGCTCCTCTCTAAGTCGTTGATACTGCTTATGGCCCTGCTGCTCCCACCTGGATCCAATTTATGATAGCTTACTGAGACCAAAACCAATTGGCAATAACAACCTCAGAGCGAAACCTACTCGTTGTCATGTAAATGAGCCTGTACTCCTGGGAGCAGCAGGGCCATAAGCAGTATCAACGACTTAGAGAGGAGC
>OMNZ01107101.1:0-15119 GCA_900303255.1 Lesueurigobius sanzi | reverse complement strand
ATTTATATGAGAGCAATATGAACATTTTAGTCATTTTACAAGCTGTTAAAGCCTTCCAGAGGATATGTACCAAATTCAGAAAAAACAGCCACGGGCTTAAGAGGTTAAGGTAGGCGCTTTGTGAATGCTTTGGTCCTTGTGTGAGTAAATTTGTGCGAGAAAGTAGTCTCCAAACCACAACTACGTCTTTGCATCCGCTTTGTTAGCTAAGACTTACTTGTTGATGTAAGGCGACCCTGAATGTTAAAAGTTTGTGGAAGTACATATGAAACTAAAATGACAAAGGCTATATTAAATACATATAGTGTATGCTTCATAACAATCTGCTAAAAGACATTTAAAAAGCATGATGGCAGCTCTTTGTCAAAGGTTATCTCATCTCGGGAACTCGGGTATCGGAATTATTCACAAGTGGAAAATACGAGTTGAGGTGGTGTTCATGCGCAATTTTCTACTGGACAAGTGGTATTTACCATAATTTCGATATCACATGAAGGCAGCATAAGACTGGCAGAGGCAATCGATTTACAAAAGGTATAAATTGTTTATGTGTTTAACCTCTTAAGCCCTAGAGTCCCCATTTTTGGGGACTTGCCACTTTTAGAGACAATCCTTGTTTATTTTAATCTATTTTTTTAAAAGTGCATTTTTTTTCTCTTGGAAAAACTGTATTTTATGACCAAATATGTAAATAGGATCCAAAAGTTTCAATTACAAATTACAAATTTGAATTTTTTGGGCCAAAAGGTGGCAAATTGTGCCCTATTTATTATAATGGGATTCCGCCTAGACTATTTTAAATCGAAACCTCAATAACTTTTCAATTATTTATTGTTACAGAGATAAACAGTTGGTAAAAAGTCAATAATTAGCTGTAGTTACTATTTATGCTGTAATGTGTGTGTTTCTTAGGCGGAGTTCATATTTTCTGTCTTTCACCTCAGTTACTCAGGTCCACTATGATTTTCTTGAAAATGTTCACATCTACAGTATCCCCATAGACATTCATATCATATGAGAGCAATATGAACATTTTAGACATTTTACAAGCTGTTAAAAGCCTTCCAGAGGATATGTATACACAGCAGGGCTTAAGAGGTTAAGTTACTTTTCTTCAGTTGTAGTTCATATACTGTATTATGGTTAAAAAGTTCAATATTTGCAGCAGACAGCCACAGCAGGTGACAGGCTCAACAGTCAGCATAACACATGGGACATACACACAGGGGAGGCATGGTGGTGCTGCCAGAACCCAGGAAGCAAGACGAAGAGCGACAACCGACGTGACCGCAAACCCCGGACCTTCGACGGCACCACACAGACCGGCTTCACCGCGACGAGGCACACAAGTGAAGTTACCGACATGGCAGATTCACACAGGAGTCGGAATCAGGGTCAGAATGAGGAGGGGCGGGTTTATGATCAAGAATTGTATTTTGCAAAATGGATTGTCTATGTGTCTTTTTTTGATTTGTTAAAGAACGAGATGAGAAAGTGTGGGTGCAGTCAAAAAGCATGATATTAATAGTTTTCAAATAATCCACAGCAAGGGTGGAATCTTTGGACCATTATCTGTATATCGACAGCTCATGAGCACCAAAAAACATTTCTCGACATATTCTCGGAAGCAAAACATACTGTAAGCAGATTCAGTGCTTGCATCAACAATTTGTGGGGACATATATATTAGACATATAAAATCTAAATTAGGTTTTTGCTAAATCCTACTAGACTGTACAAAAGGAATAGTCTAATACAGTGCCTCTCAAACTGTGGTCCAGCGCCGCCTGGTGGTCCGCAAGTAAATTCCCAAATAAAATTGCTTTTAGTGCTCCAATTTTCACTTGATGCCATTCATAGATTTTTAGACTGTCACACTTCATTTCTGTCACACTTAACCTCTTAAACCCTATAGGACCCAAATTGGGCACTAAAATCTCTCTCCTTTCCCTTTCTCTTTCCTTCCTCTCTCTCTCCTTCCCCTCTCTCTCTCCTTCCTCTCACCCTCTTTCCTTCTTCTCGATCTCTCCTTCCCCTCTCTCTGTCTCTTTTCTTCCCCAGGACCCAAATTGGGCCTGTTGGGGTTTAAGAGGTTAATTTCAATAGAATATAACCAGTTTTGCTCTAAAAAGTTTCTTTAGTTCAGTGCATCATTCTGAGCGGTGGCTCTGTGGTGCTCTCCGACAGTCAGAAGCGTTTTTAGCGTTTGGTTGGACAGACGGCTTTATTGAAATAAATGAGGACCGGAACATCCTAAAAGCAGCACAATATCTGTCTGCCCTTCTATCACTGACCCTTCAGGCCTGGAACACACATCCTTCGTATTCTGTAACTAATATAATCAATCCAACTTTTGGGAGTGTGCGTACGCCTGTGCGGCATTTCAAATACACATCAATGAAAACGCAGCTACTGCGATGCACAATACAGAATGTGTGGACTGTGGCCGGCGCCTCACACCACACACCTGTCTGCCCTCGGCCTGATACTCCGCGGAAATCTCGCACTGATGCTACATAGAGATGGACTACAGTCTGTCGTGCACGTGTCGCTGGACACACAGATCGTGAGATCACTCCTCCAGAAAGTAGCCTACACTTTTGATACTATTAAGCCCCTCCCCTAAGTGTTACCATCGAACTGACTAAAATATGAAAAACTGCTGCTGAGGAGATATTTGGCAAAATACTGCTATGATTCGCTTTATGTAACTTTCATAAACTACTTTGCAATATCGCATGAACAGATGCAGTTTAAAGTCCAGTGTAAAATGAAAATAACAGTCTTGTTCTAAGCTACAGCATTTAAATGCTGTAGCTGATATGTATACACAGCAGGGCTTAAGAGGTTAAGTTATTTCTCTTCAGTTGTAGTTCATATACTGTACTATGGTTAAAAAGTTCAATATTTGCAGCAGACAGCCACAGCAGGTTACAGGCTCAACAGTCAGCATAACACATGGGACATACACACAGGGGAGGCATGGTGGTGCTGCCAGAACCCAGGAAGCAAGACGAAGAGCGACAACCGACGCGACCGCAAACCCCAGACCTTCGACGGCGCCACACAGACCGGCTTCACCGCGACGAGGCACAGAAGTGAAGTTACCGACATGGCAGATTCACACGGGAGTCGAAATTCAGGGTCAGAATGAGGAGGGGCGGGTTTATGATCAAGCCTACACTTTTGATACTATTAAGCCCCTCCCCTAAGCGTTACCATCGAACTGACTAAAATATGAAAAACTGCTGCTGAGGAGATATTTGGCAAAATACTGCTATGATTCGCTTTATGTAACTTTCATAAACTACTTTGCAATATCGCATGAACAGATGCAGTTTAAAGTCCAGTGTAAAATGAAAATAACTTGTTCTAAGCTACAGCATTTGCTCTTAAAACAATCCATCGTTAATATTATTAGCAGCTATTAATACATACATTTTTATTGATCACATTGTCAGGTTCTGCATTTGGAATCAGGTTCATTTTATGTATAGGCCTAAATGTATTAAGGCATAATCACAATACTGACCATAATATCATTTACTTTCTATCCCAATATTGAAGTATTTTTGGCGTGCCCTGTGTTAGGGCGAGTTAGGTGGTCCTCGGAAAAAAATTTGTAGCAGAAAGTGGTCCTTGGTCTGAAAAAGTAAGTTTGAGAAACACTGGTCTAATAAATATCACAGAACATAAAGAACCCAACAGTATTTTGTCAGTGGGTAAATTGCAACAGACTATATTTGTTTGGTATTTGGATGTGGCCGACTGAGCACATGATTAGATCGATGTTAATCTACTAAAAACTATTACAATATCTTACTTTGAAATACTGATTAAGACCGGATGTGAAGAGCGAATAAGAAGAAGGAGGTGTTTCCTTTTTGAAGGGGGTGTTCCCGCTTACAAACCAAAACACCCCTTTTAGCTGCTGGCCGGATGATCCTGGTCCGAATAGGGCTTTTGGGCATGGTTTGGTTTGCTTTTGGCTACAGTGGCAAAACGCTCCACTCCTATGGAAAGAGGGCTATTCTGAAATATTTTGGAGCCACTGCTACTCCAATAATATGGGACGCCCCTTTCTCCCTCTGTCAATTAAATATTTTGCTTATTTTCAAGAAATAAGCAAATCATAGGCTGTTTTACATAAAGAAACAGCATGACATCCGCTGATTTTTCCTAGGAAATTGTTTTGTTTGGACTCATTGTAAATACGCCAACAATGCAGATAGACGGCAGAAGGCTCAGCAGGGCGACGGTGACACTTGAGGAGGGGAAAAGGCATGACTTGGAAGACTCTGACATCAAACAGAAAAGGCACAATGAAACAAACAAATATATTATACGAGAAAAAGCTTTGAAAAGAAAGATCAAATGGTGACTGAAAAAAAAAAACATCCTTGTAAGGGAAAAAAGGCAAATCAAAACAAAAGCATTATAGAAGAACAATGAGCCCCCAAAGTAAGTCTAAATAAGTGTCACATGAAACAGATCTCTGTATCACGTCTGTGTCCACTATAGTAGACATGTATATTTCTGTATATTACTGCCATGAATATGAAGAAAAATGAAATACAATCATCTTTACTGTCAATTCTACTTCAAATATAGAATATGCAGAGAATCAAAGCTGTGTGTCTCTCACATCAGTGATGGATACAAAGACAATAGTAACATGTGAGCACAACAGGGAGTAGTAGAGAAGGGGAGAGCTCATCCTAACAGCCTGGTGGATGAAGCTGTCCTTCAGTCAGTTAGACCTGTCACTGATGGAGACTCCGCAGTCTTCTCCCTGAGGCATGGACTGAAGGTGATGCTGTGAGATGGTGTGGTATCTCCCTCTCTATTACATAGATCAGATGGAGGGTCAGGCAGTGCTGGAAAAGAAAAAATCTTAAGTCAAACAATGACATGAATTTTCTTGAATTTGAGAGAATCTCAGCTAGAATTTGAGTAGGTTTTTGTCTTGTCTAAGATAAAATAAAACACACTTTTTTGTACTTTAAGATTTTGTTGCATTATTTGCATTAGAATTTGTATCTAATCTTAGACTAGTCCAAACCTACACAAAGCAATTTTAAGGCATTTATCTAATTTAACCCACGCACATTTTTGTACTTTATGCGTTTTATTTTTTGTCTAACTACATTTTTTATGCAAATTTTGTGAAATTTTCCCAGGTGGCATGTTTTTGATGTTCATCCCATTGTAAACAGCCTTAAGAAAAGAAAAAAAAAACTTTGTGGATCCGTCGCAAAAAAATTTGCTCATGAATTTTAAAGGAATTTTGAAGGATTGATATATTTTTTTTACTTTTTATTTAATTTTAAAGGTCCGGCTCTCCTCCTTTAGTCCATTTTAACATTCTTAACCCTTTCATTGCCAACTTTGTGTTATGAAGTCGCTGTACTTAGCCAAAAAAACAAAAAAAAACAATTTCAATCTACTAAACGTAAATGGTCTAGATCACAGGTGTCAAACTCAAAGCCAAATGCGGATGATTTCAACTGGCCCGTGACTTATACAGCACACATTTCTGAACATGTCAAAAGAAAAAGCAAGTCTCTAGCCCATTCCTCTCAGGAGTTATGGATGTTTAAATAAATAACCATAATGCTCACTCCCGCCACTAGGGGGCAGCCAACATTTAAACACGGTTCCACACCTGTCCAGCAGAGGGCACTGACACTGTACTATTATATAAGCTACAAAAACAGAAGGGGTTCTGTCACTGCCCCCTGGTTGTACAGGCTTGTAATATAATATAATATAATATAATAAGTGTAAGCCATTATTATTATTTATCAGGCTACAGTCCTGTAGGGCTTTGACCAATTTTAAAATATCAATCAAATGGTCTGAATTATCACAGTGTTAATTAGTATTATTAATATATAGAAAAAATGTTTTGTCAATAGTATTTTCCTGTTTACAATATATGCGGCCCGCGACCCCCCATCGTAGGGGAATTTCGGCCCACGACCCAAATGAGTTTGACAGCCCTGGTCTAGATGGTGCACCCAGGGGTCTGTGAGAGAACGTAACTTGTTTAAAGGGTAGCCAGAGGGTTAAAATGGTAATTTTATTCCTCACTGGAATTCTTCCTAATATTGATATACATGGACACTGGGAAGATTGGAGTCTGTAGGAGCTACTACAGCGCACTGTCCCAACCAAATAAACAAACAAGCGCAGATGTTGTTGAGTTCAATGAATATTTTGTATAATAATATTTTGTAGCGTAGCAGACTTTCGTGGCTGGCGTCTTCCACAAAGGAAATTACCATATTTGGAGTCTTGTCAGGGAGATTCCGTGTGCCACATGGACCGAACATGTCAGTATTTGCAAATGGATACACGTGGGAAACACACTGACAATCCCAGTCAACAAAATGTCAGAACATAAACTAAGATGCTAAAAATCTCAATTAACTACTCCACAGAAAATGGATGTTTTTACCTATTGTGTCTCGCCTCAAGGAAACTGCTGAAAACATCCACACAGTGAACTCTCATGGGACTAACCTCTCCCCCAGACCCCAGGCTCAGGCTAATTACTTGTGCTGGAGACCTCATATCCTGTGACAGACCCAGCCTTCAGCAACAGGACAGGCCACCACTAAATCAACCAGATACAAACAGTAAACACACATCAGCAGAGCGCACAACACATCGCTTTATTGCAGCTCAAGTGAAAAATGGACGTTCATTGATCCTCGGTTTGATGTGCAGCACCTGGCAACGTCTTCAAACTGCAAATGGAGCGATAAATGGACAGCGTGTAAAGGAGCGAACGCCAATAGGTTGCGTTCATGTGACGTCACTACATTCTGAAGAGCCTATACATGCGTTTCAGTCACGTGACATAAGTGGTTAGGTCATTTTCTTGCCCGCTGGCTAGTACATCAGTGTCTATGCCTGTTCCCTTTCGAATTAACTTTAAAATTCTGCTGATTGTGTTTAAGTGTCTGAATTCGCTGGTACCAAAGTATTTATCAGAGCTGCTGCAGCCCTACTGTCCTCCTAGAGCACTAAGGTCTGCAGACCAGCTCCTTTTGTCTGTTCCTAAATCCAGGCTTGTGTCGAGAGGGGACCAAGCCTTCTCAGTGGTGGCCCCTAAACTTTGGAACAGCCTTCCTTTTCATGTGCGTTCAGCTCAGTCTGTGGAGCAGTTCAAAAACAGACTAAAAACTCACCTTTTTGCTTTGGCCTTCAGTTTGATGTAGACCAGACATAATCGTCCTCGTTTTTATCTTGTTTTTATATTACCTGTATTTACGTTTTATTATATTGTGTATATTGTTACTGTACCTGTACAGCACTTTGGTCAACTCAGATTGTTTTTAAATGTGCTTTATAAATAAAATTGACATTGACGTTTTATATCTATGGTCTGCACTGACTGAATCCAAGATGCTACATCTTGGATTTTATCCTCATCAACCGCCTGGAACTGACAGCAAATCCTGCCATGGATGGATAACATGTAACCATCGGCGCATTCACTGATTCTGTTCACCAGCTACAAGCACAAACCTCTCCATGAGGACGCCGTGAACCACAGTCTAAACATCTAGCCTTGGCACAACATGTGACAGAGGTAACAGCTGAGCTATTATTACTATAATTTTTTCACAGCTTTTAAGTACTGTGTAGAGGCAAAAAGCGCTAGCCGTTAGCGCTACATCTTTGACCTGTGTGGTAGCCTCTTGCTCTGTGCTTCCTGGCTGCTGCCACTAGCTGCATCTTTGCCTTGTAAACATACATGTTTATGGGCTGTTTGTTTACCCATGTGCTCTCTCTGGGGCCGTCTTTTTGTCCATTAGCATTCATCACAATGACATACAAATACTGTGGTTAATTGACCTTTATTTACCTCCTGAGTGAGCAGTGATATTGTATTACTGACAGTTGTAGTGATGGTATTGTATTGTATTGTAATTCCACTTCCGGCCAAAAGATGGTGGCCGCCGGCCACAACTATACGTGATGTCACTGGAAACCCATGTATAGCTGTGAATTCCTTGGTGGTAACTATGGTAACTGTCAAAATACAGAGTTCAATTTTAAGAAATTTCTTGCCAGTAAACCCAACTGGCTGCGTTTCGTTTGGAAACATCATGGCTCCACAGCCAACATTGGATTTGCTTTCTTTCTTGGCCCGGGGCTGTCACCGAAAGCACCAAAAACTCTGACAATGCTGCAATGTCAAAATTAACTTCCAAATAAACTTCTCTGGCAGGTTTATGAATCCAATCACAGTATAACAATTGTCAGTTTTCTTTTTGGAAGTTTCTATCAAAACCTGCAAAGAGTATTGGGACCTGCTCCAACTGAAGTAGACTTCTGTAACGTTAACGCCACCTATTGGAACATTACAGTGAAAGGCCAATTATGAGACTGTAGTTTGTCAGCATTTTACACTCATATCGGACATGTATTTGGCCAGTATACTTCTTTCATGAGGCAGGAGTAGGCAGACAATCCCCATACTTTGACTACTCCGTGCACTCCCATAATTATTAAGTTGGCTGAAGTAGAAAATGGCATGGGGTGTGAAACCTCTGCCAAATAAATATGCAAATCACTGCACACAGGCTAGGCCTTAGCCAACCGTAAACTCCGGTCAATTATCATTTTCTCTACATGTACGTCTGGGTCTGATCTCAGTGGCTGCGTTAACATCGGTTGAATTGCGTTGGACCATTCAGCGAGCGGGGGAGGCGGGTGTTGTAGGCCAGGCTAGCGAGTGGGTAAAATCAGATCCAACCGTTTCAAACTTCAAAAGGAGTTGACTCCTCCCACCTGAAAACGGAGATCATTATTGTGTAGGGCCAGACCCTCTGTACGAAATGAGTACGAGGGGATGGTAAGACCAGGCTACACACAGGCAGGTCATGTGCAACGGTGACCTCACGACTCACGAGCCCAAAGAGACGAGAGCTTCTGCCTCCAGGGTCTTCAGGCACATGCAAACAACACTTTTAAGGCGAGACGCTGCAGGGGAATTGGAAAGAAAGTTTACATTTAGAGATATTAATTTGAAACCTTTGCTGAAGTTACTGACATAACTCCACTTATTTTGTATTGGTTTTCTGTAATATATATTTGTGTAGGTTCTCAGTCGTACAGGAGTTGTCCATCGTAGGCAAAAATTCTTCAGTCTTCATCTGTACTCTGTAGTTGAAATGTAGGACGTTTCGATCTTACTCCAAAGATCGTCATCAGCTACTGGAGGCCTGGCCTGGTCTGTAATATATACTTCCATTCCTTATCTTTAGCGCATTGATTTACATAAAATAAGTGCATTTAGTCATTGCTTAAGTCATTACATTTAATTGCAAATGCTGATTGATGTCTCATCTAGCGTTTGGATGCATGATAATGTTATATATCGTCATTTGCATTTCCCATCTTCAGTGAAGGATGTTTTTCTTACCCGCTCTTAAGGCTATAGAAAATGCTGAATTGATTTGATTTGCATATTTCCTCCAAACATAAGCGTTGACATATGGATTGACATTTATGTTTGTCCTTGTGATTCAGCGATACATATCTCTCATACAGCTGCTAATCATGATTCTTTTCAATTAGAAGGTATTTTGAAGGATTTTTGTATGGAAGTAAATGCCAAACCACTTTCTGACACGAAATGCTTTGCTGTGTGTTCGAGGTGTCATAGTGTGCTTTTAGAGTGTTTAGCCTATAACCCAATTACAATCATTGGGGAAGTGTAGTATTTGGTCCCAGGGCCGCTGGCCATTTTGATGCCCTAAGCATAAAATGTCTGCTTATTTATATATTACCTGTTTGCAAACTTTTTTTTTTTCTTTGATGGCACATTTTCCTGACCTTTTTGCTCCCTCCTGTGCTTTACAGCTTTACAGAGTGTTACACAGGTGTGGTTGTAGATGTGCAAATGTGGTTTATACTTTATACATTATAGCACAAGGGAGTAACATCTTTTCCTGTGCATTATTGAGTGATATTCAGGGCCTTTTTGTAATACAAAATATTTCCATTTTAACAAAGTACCTTCTAATTCTGATCAGTCCACTAAAAGCTCATTTTGATAACCATTGTTCAAACCACTCACTTTCTGCCCTCTCACACCACTGACAGACATTTGACAGGGGGTATGGCTTATCTAAATGAGATGTAAATGAGCCCTAGTGTCTCTCCCAGCAGCAGAGAGAGGTGAGAACTGCACAATCTTTAGAGGCTGTTTTCTCCCCTTTGAACTTTTTTGAGTGCCTACTTTCAAATGGCTACAACTTCTCCAAATATTATCAGATTCCCATGTGCTACACATTGTTGGAAAGCTTGGAGACTACACTTTCAGAATCTGTGAATAAAGCTGGGCACACACTAGAGGACTTTTAGCCAGATTTTTTGTCTTAGGAGACGTGGCTCAATAAAAATTTTCTCTCATGGCATGATCTGTGGTGGGACTCCTCATGTGTGTGTATGTGTGTCATCTTGTTTTTTCCTTAAGTGTGTGTGGTCTGTTCACAGATCTTTCGTCTCTAAAGATTAAAAATCCTCTAGTTTGTGGTCACCTTAACTCAAAATGCCCCAGAACCGACTTGTGTCCCTACTTTCCGTACTTTCCATGATCGCTCACAAATGTTTGGTGGTACGGAGAATAACTTCTTAAACCCACTTTCGGATCCACATCAAAAATAATTGTAGAAATATGTCTAATTCTACCTGTGCTTGGATGCAATAATTTAACAGTTAATTCCCCCAGTGCTGCTATGACTTTGTGTTGTCTTGGCCTTTTATATTGTCTGTACTTTTTGTTTTCTTAAGTTGTGAAGCACTTTGTGGCCTTTTTTGTCTGTGAAAGGTGCTATATAGATAAACTTTACTTACTGACTACTTACTTACAGGCTGCAAAGGTTTTGTCAGGGTCTGAACTCATGTTTTCTAATGAATTTATTACGTTATGTCTGTTGTATGAACGGGGAAACATCGAGCACAGGCATCACCGCACGCTCCATGGGTTAATCATTGACCACTGACACGAACTTCTGTAACTCTTCCTCGTCATTCCCATTGAATTAAAATGCTGTTTTTGTCAAGTGCATGAACAAACAACAGTGCAAATGAATAACTTAAGAGAAAGAGGACCAATGCACCTGAAAACTAAGGTAAATCATACAAATATGGAGCTTGTAGGTGTTTATGGGTGGCACCTGGAAGGTCAAACACTTTGTGTGGGTTGAGATCCACAAACCTCCATGAACGGCCCTTTATACGCTCTCCTCCAAGCTGAAATTGTCTGTCGTATCACGCTGGGGCTATCTGTCGATGTGAGCTACTGGAATTCAACACTCCGGCTGTTCCTGGAGGGAGACATTGTTTTGTTTATGCAATTCGCTGCAGGCTACACGGCAATGTAAAAGAGTTCGATCTTCAGAAGCCCAACCGCACACACACATACAACTTTACCCTGGGGCGCTTTGGGAAATGAATACCGTGTTTTAATTACCAGAGACGAGCTCATAGTTATTGGAGATGTGTTATAAGTAAATGATGTTGTGTCTAATTGAGATATGGATGGCGCAAACATTTCCTCAAACAAGTGTTGTTGACTCGTGCAACTATTTAAAAGCAATTACAAAGTTTGTGTTATCCATTTAGTATCCATTTCTCAAGTTTTGTTGATCAGTAATAGAATTTTGTAGAAAAGGAGTTGTGTGTTTTTATTTCGGTGCATCAGAAAATGTTTCACCCAAGAAAAGGCTGACATATATTTGACTCAAGGGTTTTCCTCCAAGATGTTGCAGATTTCTTTGATGCAGTGGTACATTTTTAGATTTTTGTCGAGTTTTGTTCCTTAAATTTAAGTTTTTTTACTTTGTCGACTTGGGATTTTGTCTGAAATCTTCTCCATGTTTCCCACGCATATCCATTCACTAATACTTACCTGGTTGGTCCATGTGACGCACGGCATCTCCCCGATAACGACTCTGTAATCCAAATATGGTAATTTCCTTTGTGGAAGACACAAGCCGCGAAAGTCTGCGAGGATATACTCTACACACACAGGAGCAGACACTGGCAGTGTTGTTGGGATTACTCCATAAAAGTAATCCAACTACTGATTACTATTTGTAAAAGTAATCAATCAATCAATCAATTTATTTTTGTAACACCCAATATCATAACAGAAGTTATCTCAGAGGTTGATATGGACAAAAACAAATCAATATCAGACATCAAGAATGATCAAAATAAGTCACACACGAATGAAATGTCTCAACCAGATGTAATGTCCCGTGAATAAGTAAATTACTTAGAGTAACAAGCTTAGAGTATCCCCCATCCTTAGACCTTCCTCTACGGCGAGGAAAAACCCCTAAAACCACATGGGGAAAAAATGAGGAAACCTCGAGGAAAACCAATTTAGAAGAAGGATCCATCTCGCTTGGACGGATGGGCCAGTGGCAATGTTCTTGTTACTTCTTTGATTACTTTGCTTAAAAACTAATCGGATTACTAATTACTAGTTACTTGGTATAAAAAGAGGATTAAGCAACAGCTGCTCAGAGCTATAGAATTAACTTTATAAAAGTGTTAATTCTGTGATAACAAATATTGGCTGTAAAAGACCAACGTTTGCAGCTTAACACAAAAACTGTATCATAAAACAAATGTACAGCAGCTCCACTCTTTCACCGATTTAATATTAACAGGAACACAGTAGTTAATAAAACAACACATTTTCAGCTCGGCTCATAAATCAGCCACTTTTCTGACATTTTATGAAAAATATGACATTTTCAGCTCAAAATATTACGGAAAGTAATTGAACCGTTACTTGTTATAATATAATTACCAGTTTTGCAATTGTAATCCTGTTACATTAGTCCGTTACTAAAAAAGTAATCTAATTACAGTAGATTACTTAGTAATCCGTTGACAACACGGCCAGACGGTCATCATGGTACCTTCCAGTCTTGGACTTAACAAGATTTTGAAGTTTTTTGAGTTTTTTTAATATCTAATTCCTGGCTCATTCATTAAAAAACTTGACTCAAAATCCGCTCTGAACAAATCTTTGTAACTACAAAGTCAACAAAATAAAACTATACATTTAAACATTGCTCTAACCATTATTTATATTTTGTTGCTAAAAATCTAGGTATTTTTACACTTTGGAAACTCTTGTTTATGACATGTGCTAGAGCTAAAGTTGGATTGGATTAAGAATCTCTTTTTCAAGGGAGTCCTGGCCCCAGAGGGGCTCCTATTGTGCATGTTTTTAGTAATAGGGGAAACCAGAGCACCTGGAGGAGACCTTCACAGACACGGGGATAACATGCAAACTCCACACAAAAAGCCCTGCCCAGCTCAGGAATCGAACCCAGGACTGTACTCTAACCGCTGCACCACAAGTTTTACACATTCTGTAAAATGCCACTTCGAATACATGGATTTTTCTCATATTCATATACAGCAAAAGTTTCAAATGAATATCTCAAAGTTTTTTTCCTATTCCCCTGCAGGACTCTCCAGTCGACC
The DNA here is from genome assembly GCA_900303255.1 of Lesueurigobius sanzi. NCBI lineage: Eukaryota > Metazoa > Chordata > Actinopteri > Gobiiformes > Gobiidae > Lesueurigobius > Lesueurigobius sanzi. The sequence continues at coordinate 1,589 of OMNZ01107101.1, read as the reverse complement.
CAAGGGTTCATAAATATTCCACAACCAAATCTGACACGTCAAGCCCAAAACTAAAGTGCAAACTCCCACAACCAGACCTCATCATTTCAGAGTTCTGACTTGAGCAACCAGCAGCCTACGCCTTAATTTGTCTGGCGTTGTGGGCAGGTTGTTGAACAGGATGTTAAAGCGTAGGTGAAGGTGATGTATAACTGCTGTAGGTAATTAAAAAGGAAGAGAAACGAGGGTTCTGAGCAGAGGAGAGAGCACCAACACTCTGTAATGAAAAATATGGGAGCCAAAAGTCAACAGTGATTAAATGCCAAGAGCAGGTGGTTCAATTATTCAAATGACGGCGAGAGAAAGAGAGAGAAAGAGAGAGAGAGAGAGAGAAAGAGAGAGAGAGATGGCAGAGTCAAAACAGCTGAGAAACTATACATGAGAAACTATTGAGTTCATTTTGACGACATATTCTTGAAGAAAATGTAATTAACTTTTAGTCAACTTATAGTCAAACAATTATTTTTAGTTGACATTATAACACAAAGTTAAGTTGCAGATAGAAACTTATTTACTCTGCACCAAACTTTACAAAAATGAAATAGAGCGTACACAGGAGTCCAGATAGAACCTTACAACTCTTAAGGGGACGAGTTGCCCGCAGGCCGAACATTAGAGGATGCTGTCATCTACCTGCTGCAGTGGAGGCTCACTGGGAGCGCTATGAGGGTGATGGTCTATGACAGCGCTTTCAACACAGTCAGAGCGGAGCTGTTGCGGGGGAAGCTGGAGGGGGACACGGGCGTAGATGGACATTTTGCTGCCTGCACCATCGTCTTCCTCCAGGACCGACCCCAGTACGTGCAGCTGAGTCTGAGGTGGTTATTAGCACCGGGGCGCCCCAGGGGACCAGACCGTACTCTCACCTTTTTTCTCCCACCATCTACACCCTACACCAGTGGTTCCCAACCTTTTTTGTCTTGCGTACCCCTTGGGCCTTTTATTTATACTCCAAGTACCACCTGCCTTGATGGTTTTGATGATTAGTTAGAAAGTGAATGACTAAAATTCATATCGGTAAAAAGGCTACTAAATATTCTCAAACATACATATTTTAAAGAGCTTTTCTTTGGACATAATAATCAGAGATACAATTCAATTTGAATATTATTTACTTATTAGTCACTTATTTTGTAACTGAAATCTGAAAGTACCCCTTCTAAGCTCTCGCGTACCCCCAAGGGTCCCCGTACCACTGCAGCTTTTATCCAAAGTTAAACCTTTTTTATTTTTTTAAACTTTTGAACGTGTCGTGCACGCTTTTATTTTTTCGCGATTGGACTATTGTAATGCACTTTATTCAGGGATTAGTCACCGAGCACTTTCCCGCTTACAGTTAGTCCAAAACTCTGCGGCGCGTCTTCTAACTGGGAGGAAAAAACGTGAGCACATCACTCCAATTCTTGCGTCGTTGCACTGGCTCCCAGTTCGTTTTAGAATTGATTTAAAGATTTTATTGTTTGTTTTAAAAGCTTTGAATGGACTGGCCCCACAGTACATCTCGGACCTCATCCAGATTTATACTCCTGCGCGCTCTCTGAGGTCCGAGG
>OMNZ01107094.1:0-11887 GCA_900303255.1 Lesueurigobius sanzi | reverse complement strand
CATGCTATGGGGCTGCTTTTCTTCAGCGGGGACTGGGAAGATTGAAGGAATAGTTGGGAAGATGGATGGAGCCAAGTACAGGGACATTTTGGAGGAAAACCTGCTAGAGTCAGCAAGAGAATTGAGGCTGGGGTGAAGATTCACCTTCCAGCAGGACAATGACCCTAAACACAAAGCTAAATCTACATGGAATGGTTTAAAACAAAACATATTCATGTGTTAGAATGGCCCAGTCAAAGTCCAGACCTAAATCCAATAGAAACTCTGTGGAAAGACCTGAAAACTGCTGTTCACAAACGCTCTCCATCTAATTTGACAGAGCTTGAGTTGTTTTGTAAAGGGGAATGGGCTAAACTTTCAGTCTCTAGATGTACAAATCTTGTAGAGTCATACCCCAAAAGACTTGCTGCTGTTATTGCAGCAAAAGAGGGTTCCACAAAGTATTAACTCATGCTGTATGAATACTTGTGCATGCCCAACTTTTCGGTTTTCTATTTTTTGAAAAATAACAGAATCATGTATCATTTTGCTTTCACTTCACAGTTGTCTGTTACTTGTGTGTGAACTTTCAGTAAAAAATTAAAAATAAAATCTTTATGTTTATGGTTGTAAACATGACAAAATGTGCAAAAGTTCAAGGTGTATTAGTACTTTCGAGAGGCACTGTAAAAGAGTATTAACAGCACTTTGGGCAGTAGCTGCTTGCTTTGCTTTTTATAGATTTCACCATGACCTTGAAAGAAACGTACATTATGGTCAATAGTCAAGACAATTTTGTAATAATTTGTCTCATTATGCATCACCAGTGATCTATCGAATACCCAGTCTTCTGCTTTTGAGATATTTGGCAAAATATTTCTGTGTTATAATTACGCACTGGCAAGTGTTGGTATCTTTGGAATCTCACATTGGTACGTAATTCTTTTAAACACATTCTTAGACTCAGATATCTTATAAAAAGTAAATAATTCCTTCTTTCTTTTTTTTTTTTTTTTACTATTTGGGCAATCCTGTAACAAACAAGTAACTCATTATTGGCAAAAGATAATATCATTGGCAACAGTTATAAAATTCTGAATACAGAGACCAAAGAATATTACCAAATTTGATGATACTGCTGGATTAAACGATGGCTGTGATAAAGTCACACCAACAGATGCACAGTATTTTGATGAAATCGTCCTGGTTGGCCAAAAGTCAGGGACATGAAAGACTGAAGATTGCAGAGCAGCTTTAATGAGCTGGCATCCAAGCATTAAACATAAACACTCAAAGTTTAACGTTGTCAGGCGCCAATTTGTTTCTGCAGACTGCATGAACAGCTCACATCCGCTAAATGACCACTGCTTTCAATTCATCAAAAGAATCATTTTGGAAACAACCAATTGATTTGTTTGTCACTGCAACATTATAGAAATATCCAGATCATCCACTTCACTTTCTCATTACTTTATTTTGCACCTAAAATGGATGCACTTTTCCCCTATACAGTTTTAGCTGTTATCAAATTATGAAGGAAAAGTCCAAATTGTGTATGGCATAATCAGGGTGTAAATGAGGTGCATGGAAAAAGTAACCACCTGTTTAGCATTTATCAATATCGACATGGGTGTACAGTGCGTTCAAATCCTACACGAAGTCAGGAGGTGGTGCACTGTATATACTGTACACCATTTCTACGGAACATCAAATCATACAGGAAAACTGGCTATATCAACATGCAATGCATCGTACATACAGTATACAGTATGTGACGGCGCACAACAAAACCCTCCACAACAACGCGCCAGCACAAGACTGGCACTAGGGACCGAAAGATAGATTTTTTTGAAAATTAGTGATTTTTGCTTTTTTGCAGAATGTGTTAGTTGAATCACAGAGAAGCCTCTCCATGTTTCAGAAAACAGTATTGGTGTTTTTAAAAGTGTACATTTTGTGTTTGAAAACCGGGTGTATTTTCAGGATTCAGTGGGCGTGTGCCGCGGCACAGTTCATTTCCTTACTGGACATTCACATGTGATCATTTCCGACAGTATTCTCAGAGTAAAAAGCTTGAATTGCTAACTTTGCGTTGTCTTCATCCGAGGAATTCTCCCTTAGAAGTCCCAATATGTCCCTTTCTGTCGTTGCCACAAGCTGCCTTTAGCGAGCTGTGGGAGCCTTCGATTCTTTCTTTGTGTGCGATCTTGCTGCACGAACGCTACTCCAAATCCCGGTCCATGTCTATGGAGCCTCCTGCGATGTTTACCCCCTATTTTACAAACATAGTCCATATGAAAGAAGCGCAAAGTGACATCAATGGTGTCAAGGCGGGTTACAAACTATGGAGCAGCCCTCTCCGGAGACATAGAAAATGGGGCAGCTGTGGGCAGCAGCCTTTGGCACAGAGATCTTCATGGTGCGTGGACACATCAGGACTCCCCTGGATCTGGGAAGGTCCATGTTCTGCTGGAGTAGCGTGTGCGGGAGCTTGCTTCGCGCTCCGAGAGGCCCAGGGATTAAACAAATCCTGCACTAGTAGCATTATTATGTCCAGTTCAGATTCATTTCAGGTCCAGGTCCCACTATGAGCAGCACGCACAATACTCTCCTCTCGCCAGGGGAAGAAAATCTTGTCCCAGTTCAGCTCTCGGCCCGTGGAAAGTTCTGTTCAGGCCGCGAGACGCGCGCACCTTGCCACTGGACTGATCATGCACCCCCGGCTCTGTCCTCAGGGTGTGGAGCTGATCACTCCCGCCTGGTGCTGCAGGACTTACTGGCACCACACTTGTCCAGACTCGAGTCTATAGTTTTGGATCTGTGGCCCGACTGTAGCTTTACTGCTTTAGCCTATATTCACAATTTTTCAGGCACTCTACACAGATTTCTGGTCATTTTTTATTTCTATTCTATTTTCACATACAGGTTTTTTAAAGGGTAAAAAAATCCCTCCTATCATAACTTTGGATAATTTAAATTGAAAGATGGGCCTGTTAGCAATTAGGTCTCAGATAATATGAATTTTCTGTCAATCAATCAATATAAAAATGAGCCAGCCTTTTGAACGGCTCTTTTCAATGAACGGATCCAAAAGATTCGGCTAGCAGGAACGAGCTATAAATCCCATCACTAATAAAAGAAAGTAAATTTACAGCAAAACATCTATTTCAGTCTTAACTTTTATTTTAATATTTAAATGAATTCTCGCAATTACTAAAGAAAGTGATTCAGGCTTCGCAGTGAGTGGACACATGAGTGGATGTTCAATTATTCGGGAAAACGAAAGAATAAAAACCTCTCTGGGACATTCTTAATAGAGTTTATCACACTCTGTCACAATCACGGCTTTTTAGAACAATTTCTGAGCATTAATTAGTAAGATAAGGAGACATGGTTAACAAAATATTATATGTGAAGCTTTTCTTGAGATTTGGATGAAATAGGAATGTGTTCAAATTGTAAGATTAGATTAGTTTATTAAGAAAACATTAACCACATACTAAAAAGTTTATTTACCACGAATCATTTTGAACAAAAGCTCTATTACATGGGTGTTTGGGCCCACATTAGTGCTGAAGAACTGATGTGACTGAGACACAAACGTTAAAAAAAAGGTACATGTTATGCCATTTGTGCAAACGTTTATAGGTGGTTAGATTAGAAGAGTTTGAATAATGTGGGATACTTCATTAAAAGAGCTACTCACTTATCTCTTATAAATCCAATGACGTTTGCAATAGTAGACAAAAATAGAGGTGAAAAACTCAGTGGTAATTGCTGTGATCTCTCATGGTCATGTTGTATTGGGATCCTTAACGAATACAGCATGATTTTATGACATTGCAATTGAAAAGGAAAAGGAATTTACCGTCATGTCTATTCAATCAATTAGAGACTTCTACCTGCATCAGTTCTACAATGAAGAAAGATCATGATTTACATAATGGATATCAGATAACAAATTCAAGCTAATTCAATGTGCAAACACACTCTCGGATAAGTGTGAGAAACAGAAGGAGCAGCTGTAACGATGAGGAAGGTGGTGTGATTACAAATCATATGCTCTGAAAATCTATCCACAAAACAAATGCTGCTTCTGGAGTGAAACAATTTGTTAAAAAGATCCATTTTACATCAATTCAAAACACAGTTCACAGTGTATTAACAGAGTCTAAACTGCAGAACAGGTATTATATTAAGATATTTAGTCATTTAATTGTTTGATATTTGTGGTTGTTAAATTGCCACGGTATTGTCACGGTAAAAACCAAAGCAACAGCTATTTCAAAACAACAACAAAAAACTTTTTTTAACATAGACTAAATGTTGAATGGGTTTTTAACTAAATAAACAAAGAAATAAACACAAAAATATATATATAATGCCTTGTTTCTTTTTTGTGAAAGTTTGGACAGTGCTGTTTGTAAGATTTTGAGAAATCCTCTTGTTTTCTTCCTTAATTCCGCTAATCGTGAATATTTTTCCCTCAATAATCGTGGCTCCAAAATGTAGAATGGTGACATCCCTAGTGATACAGAAATATTGTCAGTGTGAATAATGAACTTACCAGGGGATGCAGAGTGAGTGGTGAGTGCAGTCCATGTTCTGGTTCTCTCTGTGGCTTCATCTGTTTAAAGACACGCATTTTAGGAGCGCAATTCACACAAATTATTTCACAATTAATAGTAATATCGTATTAACTTGATATAACACGCTAATAGTCCTTCATAATACTGTATAGGAAGGAAAAATAAGTAGTAAGTGGAAAGCTTTTTACAACATGAACACATTTTGACAGAAAAATACTATGAATAAGCATCAGTAGCACTGCAATATTCAAAACTATTACTGCATATCTGATGATTTCCCGATCTGATGCCCCTCTTGATGCTGAATTATTCTGTGTGTTTCTCCTTCTGGTACAATCTGAATATATCATCCATGCCTCATTTGCTGCCATGCATTCTTTTACACAATTTACCAAGTGGAGCTAGATTTCAGATATCCGGGATCTTGCACTGGGAATGAATATTTAGAGCACGAGTGGTGTTTGATGGGAGTCAAATTCAAACAGCCTTTATAAGTTTTATTAGTTTGACCTCTTTCACAACACACGTGAACTGATGTGGCCCACTCAAGCCTTTCATCTGGAATATTTTTCTCCTACATCCTTTCCGCAATAATAGACTTCTTTTATTTCATTATCCCTCACCTTGACCCTGTAAACTGCAGGTCTGGTAATAAAAGTACTCCCATCTCTTTATGCTTTCCCCTTTGCTGCTGATCTTGCCTGGGGGCCATAACTTTTCTCCCTTACTCCATTCTTCTCGCCTCTTTTTCCAAGACGATTCCCCTTTATTCCCTGTCACGGCTGTTTTTCCGAACCATTTCCCCCGGATCTCTGCGTTGGTGGTTTATGCTTGGCTCTTTTCTGGCCCTGCCTATCTCTCCGGGTTTCCATCGCTCACAATGTGCCCTCATATTTCATTCTGACTGGAGCTGCTCATTAACTGCTTTATCTCTCATGTCCACTCATGGCTTCCTATTCCCTTACATCTGCACTTTCTACCTATCCCTCCACCCTCCCTTCGCTCCTGTTTATCTCGGGCATTTCCCCACAACGCTTTTCACTTTCAAAACTTCCTCTATGAACGCCCTCCTTCTATTTCCACGCCGCATTAAGTCAGCGAGAAGTCTATAGAAAGCCATATTAAACACAGAAAGCCACCGGAGAGCATCTTAAAAGTTCCCAAGATGCTGACAGTGACTGAAGGAGGTCATCTATCTCTCCTAGCCCCTCGTCTCCTCCCTTCTAAGGCAGCTAATTCAATATATGTCGAGGAATGGGGACAGGCTCGCTTCCTTTGTCAACAAATTTCATTAAAGAACATTAGCGGCGCCATCAAAGAAGCGACAGGGAGGAAATGATGGATTCAGATTAGTCTATGCAAAATGAAAGCTGTAATACACGTGAGCCACGGAGCTCAATCTCTACGCACACTTCTCCCCAGCCACTTAACAGGAAACATTTACATAACCCATTTCAATTCCCATTATTTCACATGGAAGGCTTTTGTAAGACTTCAAAATTGTAATTGGATTTTTTCTTCCAAAGAGACTTTTGTACCTATGTAACAAAAGGTCCATGTTATTAAATTTCTCTACTGTACATCGTGTGGACCTGGGGAATGGGTTGAGTTGGCAAATACTGTATACTATTACATCCTGACGCGGATATCTTAATTATTCTGTCAAAAGTGAAATGCAACAATAATGGTCACTGAAAATTGCGGTCTGGGCAGCGTGAGCTTCGATAAGAAGAATATGATTAGCTAAATTATGTGTGGAATTATTATTGCAAGGATGCACAATGCTGGTAATTTTTTTTTGGACATAATTCAATCTTTAAATACATATTTTCAAATAGAAATGCAAGACAATTCCTTGCTTTGAGACAATGTGGTTGTATAGGACAGCTAGTTCTCAACTGGTATGGTACCACCATCAGTCTTTGGGTCAAGTATTTTCCTACAAATTATGGTTGAATAAGCATTAAATAATCTCATAAAGTACAAGTTTGTATAAAAATAAACCTGTTCGTTTACGCTTTTCAACTAGAAAGTAGCCAAATGTTCCAGATCAAAAGTTTACATATTGTGCATCTTGAAACAAACATTTGTATTTCAGCTGAAGTGAGGTTTTCTTTGCTCCTGAACAATTTTCCTGGCAGTTGTTGAAGGTCATGTAAAGTTAGATCAGGGACATTTGAGTAGTTTCTGTTTCATTATGATTTCAAAGTAAACTCAGTTCTTTGGCAATAAATGGCTTGCACAACCACTATATCATCTCTAAGATATATTGGGATTGAACATGTAAAAGTGCCCCCTAAAAGTGGAAACTTGGATCTCCTTCTGTCCAGGAGGGAGAACTATTGGATCCACTTTGACTCCTCTTGGACTAAACATACCTAAGATGCTTCTTGCAATGTATATTTTGTATTTTGACAGACCATATCTGTATATTTTAAAATATTTTTGTATATTGTAGAAATTGGACAAAATTTGCACTGGGTGTGCCTTCCAGATTGATGGGCACCACCCACTCTTTTCAAGATCTAAACCACCTGCTCTGGTCCACTCCACATGCACAAGAGAACATGATCTGAAGAAGGCTCTGCCGAAACGTTTTCTTTTTCAATAAAAATACCTTTGGACATCGGCTACCTGAGAGTGCGATACTGCTTTTTTGATTTTTCACACAACCACTAACCATGAGTGGAGTCATTGTGTAATCATTCATATTCTATGAAAAATGGCCAAATGATTAAAAGGGTATGTAAACTTTTGAGCACAACTGTATTTAAAAAATACTCTAAAAATGATTTTGTGTCCATTTTACACAATTAAAACAAATTACTTACACAGTGTTACTCTGTACTGCCACTGCGGCTGCAGCACACCGTAATTTATGCACCACTGTGAACATTGTGTTGTGATGGCTTACCCTCGACCATGTAAACATTAACTCAAATATAATGCCATCTCCCAGCAGTCGTTTTCAAATTGATGCACGCTTGATGTATTTTATGATGCTGCTTCATCCTAAATGAGTGAGAAAAATGTCTAGCTTTATAACAAAGATCAAAATGCTGACAGCAATGCGTCTCGTAACATCAGCTCAGTGCACCAAACACAATAACACAACACTGTTCCTACACAGACAACAATGTAACAGTGACACAATGTGTAAAAGATTTAGGTTCAACAGCTGGTGTGTTCCCCACGGCAACCAAAAATATATGCAACACATCTGTAAAAACAATATATAATACCACTGCATATCACATACTAGTAGTTCCTTGTCATGCAGGTTTTACTGTGACCAAATGCTGTTAACAACAGATGACAAAAACTGTTTTTCATAAGATGTGCCCTTATACAAGAGTGAAGTGAAAATTGTGTAACAGAAACACACACACCTGTTCTCTGATGTGCAACTCTTGTGTATCCTCCCTCCCTCTGTTCTCTCAGACACAGACAGGCCTCAGTGATGGAGTGTATGTCTTATTACGGATCACGATAATAGGATTTCAGCTGATGGATGCAGAGATTCTTGAGTGGAAAAAGCAATATGAAAGAAAATACCAGTGAATGAATGAAATATGGTTGTATGCAGACTCGGTGTGTGAAGCCTGGTTGAACTAACAGCATTGTGTGCATCGGAAAGCAGTGCAACACCAGAATGCCCCCTGTAGCATTCATTTAATTCATGCATGTGACATTTGACTTGTGTAGGAGGTGGGATGGATATCTGCCTTAACCCTTTGTTGCGAGAGACATACATGTGGGATATACTGTATACAATTGTTATAGGTTTCTATATGGTTGGATGTAGGGCTGCAACAATTCTGAATACTGTATTGAATTGTTTAATACGACCGCTTCAATTCAATACGCATATATGTTCAATATGAATCGATGAAATATTGTAGATGTGCAGCTAATAATACAAGTACAAGAGCCTTCCAAGTTAGAGAATTTAGTTAGACTGACTTTAAATGTGACTTTTTCTTTTTTTTTTTTTTTCAATCACCATACAAACTCATCAGACCACTCACCTGATTACAAAGTGGCCGGGCTTTGGTTTTGCTTCTGGGCTGAGTGGTGCACCTGCTTCCAGTCTAACACTGACAGTGCAGTAAATACATGGGCCTTACACACAGGTCTAGCAGATCATAAGGGTGAATGATCTGTTGAGGAGAAGACAAGAAACTCATATCAGTGCGAGCCTGCCAGCTGTAGCCACCTCCTAAAAGCATTCTCTTCTCACTATGTCTATCTGAAAAACCTATTAAAACTATCAATTTGAACCATTATGTTATTATGGAATGCTAGTTACATTACAATAAGCTTACATTAGCCCACTTTTATCTTATTTATTTTCACTACCATATGCTAAAACGCTCACCTATTCCCAGAGAAAGCAAAACATGTAAAATGCCGAAATGTATAAGAAAACATGAACATTGAATCCCATTAAAATGTTTTTAATCCGTACCTGTCCATGTCCAATCATTCTCATACAGCCGCTGGTCTGTTCTACACGTGGTCCCGATAGCATGTTAGCTATCTACGTTTATGACAACAAAAGTGCACCTAGCTTAGCTACCCCATGCTACTGCTAATAATAGCATTTATCAATGAAGACTAATTAGGTGAGTATATAGCCTGTTTGTAATGTATATCGATTGCAACATTAATGGCAGAGTTTGACAAAATTAGGCCATGGTACTTCTCACTAAAGATTAGTACAAAAATCCAGGTAGATGCTGGACCCTGTTGAAAAAGTAGGCTGCAGCTCGCCAAAAATGTTCAAGTTTAATCGCAGACAATTAACAAGGTTTTTTGTCTTAGTAATCATACATGTTTAAAATTCCCTTTGATTATATCTAAAATGGACTATAATTATTAAGGAAATAATTTTCATAATTACATGCGAAATTACTGTGGCTCCATAACGTCTTATCAAAATACCTACATGTATGCCATTTTCTATGTTGTGATTTGAATTATTATTATTATTATTATTATTATTATTATTATTATTATTATTATTATTATTATTATTATTATTATTATTATTACTATTATTATTATTATTTATTTGAAACGGGACAATACATATTATTATTATTGTTTTGGTTGTTTATTTGGTTGGGACAGTGCATGTTACCACTCCGGATTATAGCCTTGGGCCAATTTTCATCCGTTGTCCCACACTCGTACACACACAAACACTCTCTCATTCATCCTGATCTATTGTACATGTTTTTAGTGGTAGTGGAAACCTATAAGCAGACACGGGGAGAACATGCAAACTCCACACAGAAAGGCCCCGTCCTGGCCCAGGATCGAACCCAGGACTTTCTAGTTGTGAAGCACGAGCGCTAACCACTGTGCTACCAATTAATAAATATTAGACATGTAAATATGTGAGATTATAGCCTACACGGCAATGGGCCTACAATGATACAAAAAACAACATTAGTCTTGAATATCCTCAAACATACTAAAATAGAGAGAATAATATAAGCTCTATTCACACATCTAGTGCCAGTTAACAGTAATGACTACATATTTGGTCGTCCAGCAGCCATTTTTTAGAACTTTGGAGAATGATCTTAATGATTCCAATTCTCTGATGTGAGCTGGAATACTATTCCAAGTTTTACTTGCTTGACAGGAAAAGGACAACTGTCCAAATGCACTTTTCCTCAAAGGTATCAAACAGTCCCCTCTTGTGCCTACTCTAGTTCTCTGGTTTGAGTCTCTTCTAACAAGATCTTTTGGGAGGTGGTGCCTGATCATTGAAGATTTTATAAACTAAAACCGAATCGGCATACTTCATTGTATTTACTTGGATTAGTTGGCAAAACGCAGCCATAGTGAATTAATTAATAATAATAAACGATTTATTCATTTTAATCTTAACGTGAACCCTCCAATTAGACTAGGACCAATTAGGTTCAGGATTAACATAGACAATTGCAAGCCATGGGTTGCTGCCATAGATACAGTATGTTAAACCGTCCATATTCATTGTTCTCACATTCATTCACTGAGGATAATTTGAAAGGCTGATCATACTGTATGTTTGTTTATCGTAGGCAAAAAATCTTCAGTCTTCATCTGTACTCTGTAGTTTGTGTAGGACGTTTCGATCTTAATCCAAAGATCGTCATCAGCTACTGAAGCCTGGAGCACGCTGTGGGCTTATTAAGAGAAGAACCAGCAGGAGGAGTTAACCTCTAAGTCCCTCCTCTCTTGGTGCTAACAGGTACTTAATATGGCTCGTTAGCTCCCTATTGTCACACCCTAAGTTCTAAGTTGTTGACACTTCCCTATGGCCCTGCTGCTCCCATTAGTCCAGGGTTATTTGCATGACATAGGCCTGGTTTCGCTCTCAGGTTGTTGTTGTCAATAGATTTGTGTCTCAGTAAGTTGTCAAAAATTGGGTCCAATTTGTACCTGAGTCCTCCATTGCGATTCATAGGCCTGTCACGATAAATTATTTTTAAGGATGATATATCGCCTTAGAAAATATCGCGATAATTGATATTATCGTCTAAACACGTGTCTAAATTGTTGTATAATGCACGTGCAATTATCCATGACACCAAAATAAGGCTTAATTTAAACTTGTTTAGAAATAAATATAGCAATTACATTAATATATTAATATAAGATTACAGAAGAAGTAACTGTTTAATTCCATTTTATTATTATGCTTATTTTGATCAAAATACCCGAGTGGCTATCGGAGAGAAAAAAAAAGCGAGTCCCATACTGTGCCTAATGCGAGCCTCTCTCCTTTGAGGGCCTTGTAAAAAACACGATGTGCTTCACTTTTATACGTGTAAACAAAGTGTGTGCTAGATCTGGCAAGTTTGGCAAAAATATCAGCGTTTATCGCCATAACTGTGAAGAACTTTGCTTATTTCTCAGGTTAGTTTTAGCCGTCGCAGATTTAACGCGTCATCCTCCACACACAGCAAACGTTTGTTCACAGCTAAATACAGAAGTACCACAGCTTTTTGACATGTACAACTTAGTCCAGGAGAATAGCAGTCTACAAAAGATAAAACGTGTGCTCTGTAAAAGGGCTGAGAGCGGTCCATGTCTGACAGGTCACTCTTTAGCACAGGTCGGTCTTTAGCACAGGTCGCTCTTTAGCACAGGTCGCTCTTTAGCACAGGTCGCGCTTTTACACACATTTCCAGCATGTTTCCTTAGTATTCACATGTTAGACATACCTGGTTTGGCTATACTGTAAGTCTGCTCACATCACCAATGAGTCATGGGTTTATTCAGTCCTTCAGTCCTCGCTCTATCCATTGAGTTTAGCAAGT
>OMNZ01107084.1:0-24737 GCA_900303255.1 Lesueurigobius sanzi | reverse complement strand
AATCACAGTCGAGTCATTCACTGAAAAACACTTTGAGAAATGCGTTACCACAGTTACAAACTTTGAAATCAAATAAACAGAAATATTGTTTTACAGAAGTCTGACATGGGAGGCGGGGAATCCATTAAACACTTTGTAAACAAGACATCCATATTTAAAATGTTTAAAATTCTCTAGGGTCAATAAATTATGTTTTTTTTTAAATGTTACAAATATGGAATGACATTGGCTTTTCATCAAAGACCTTAATGGAATTTTTATAGAGTGATTCTATTGATTTGCGTGAGTTCACACCAGTTAACGACCAACATGTAATACAATATTCAATATGTGATAGGATCATCGAATGTAAAATCATTATACAATATTCAATATGTGATAGGATCATCGAATGTAAAATCATTATACAATATTCAATATGTGATAGGACCATCGAATGTAAAATCATTATACAATATTCAATATGTGATAGGACCATCGAATGTAAAATCATTTTGGCTGCCCCAAATGTTATAAATCGACGAATTTGTTTTCGTAAATTAAATTTAACTGTATTGTTAAATTGCTAAAAAAGGGATTAAAGGGTTAAATAAGCTTAAAAGGGACTCAGCGGAGGGTGTCCATTTGAAGAGTTTATTTGCAAAAACAGATAAGTGCCATTGACAAAAATCAACATATGCTTGTAGTTTTCTCTTTTTGTAGATGAGATTTTAATGACCAGATCTATTTTAGTGCATCACAAATATGAAGTCACTTGTTATTGGTCAAATTATTTCACCATTAACTTTACTGGTGCTACCTGTAGAGTACGGTAATACAAATTTAAAACAACTTAGCAAAAAATTCAAAACGGAGATATCTGATTTTGCAACGATTTTCATTTTCATACTCGTGGGCCGTGACTGCCACCTCTGGCCGTCCGCGTAACTGCAGTCTCCGTGTTAAGCTGGTGAATGACTGCTGCCTCGGCCCGAACACGCAACTTTAGAGCGACAGTGCAGGCTTATAGCGGCAACTGAGTGGGATAGGTGTGGGCTCACAGTACAGCGCGGGACATTGCTGGAGCATGTAGGGGGTGGAAAATATATTATTTTTTTTATTTTAACTTCCGTAGAGTCCCTTGAAAGTAGAATCAAGGGTTAAACCTAAGTACTTAAATTCCAAGACAATTTCTAATTCTTCATCTCTTAGGAATATGCCAGATTGTTTAATGCTTTGGGTCTGTTTAGTAACTATCATGCAAACAGTTTTTTTGGTATTTAGTAGTAGGCAGGGATGTGCTTAAAATATCGATACCTAGATACGTATCGATATATTTAAAAAATATACAGTATGGATATCGTGGCTCTTAGTATGGTTCTTCCCCCAGGTGTTAGACGGCAGCATGACTGGGGGAAAAAATCATGGAAAAATCTAAAAGATTTTGTATTGTGAACCTTGAGATCAGTTACACTGTACAGTCTGACTAATTTACACTTTATGTTGCAAGTATTTAACCAAAATGTACTTTATGTTCTTCATAAAAATTGAATATAATACACAGAGTTCAGTTTTTTGAGTAAGTGGATATGTTCTCGATTAACGAATGAGCATTAGGTCCATGTTTTGTTATTAAATCATATCGAACAGAGTCAGATTGTATTAAGAAGGCTCTGTATCGAGGTACGTATTGCATCGCCAGGATCTAAAAGGTACACAGGCCTAGAGGCTGACACAATTCGTATTGTGATAGTCTACCCCTGGGCAGCTGTGGCTTCAATAGTTGCTTACCACGACAGAGTATAACCGACTTTAACCCTTTAAATGCCAGCTACAGTATGCGAACTATGAAAAATGTACTGAAGGCCTGGCACCCGTAGGTTTCCCAGGTTGTGTTCATTCATTGTGTGTTGTGTGTATTCTCTGTGTGAAGCGCCGGGCAGAGGGCACTTGTAGTACTCTCCCGTTGGCACAGACGTGTCATTGTAAAAATAGCCCTCACCACGTGTCGACCCAAACAGCTCGAATGAAACGGAAACGTGGTCTCTGCTCCAGATTTATCACCTCAGGACTGAACCAGCAGCTGCGGAAGACATTCATTCACCCTATACAAGCCCTTCATAATAAACATGAACTCGAAAGGCCTCTTTAGAGGGGTTCTCACGCTATGAGACAGACACATCTCTCATATTTAGTTGTTGTCTTGGTTGGTTTACTAGACCAGTGGTTTAGACCAAAGAGGGGGGTTGCGAGAACTGAGCTTGGGGTCCCAAGATGATTTTAAGATATAAAAAATAAAACTATTTTGTGTTTTCAATATTATCTTCAGTGAAAGAAACACATCCCCTTAGAATGATGATTCTATCTGCATTCTAAGTTCTAAGTAGTTCTGCAATATTTAGGTTTAAAGCAGGGGTGTCAAACATAGGGCCCGCAGCTTGTAGAGCATACATTTCTGAACATGTAAAAAAAAAAGTATGTCTCTAGCCCGTTCCTGTGAAGAGTTATGCATTTTTAAAGAAATAATCAGGAAGCTCAATTCAGTCACTAGGGGTCAGCCAAAATTTAAAAAAGGAAGGAATTTCACACATGTCCAGCAGAGGGCACTGTCCTATGGCCATACTGCCTTTGCTCTGCTTGATCCCATTAGATTTTTGAAGCTAAGCAGCGCAGGGGCTGGTCATTACTTGGATGGGAGACTGTAGGGGAAAAGCCAGAAAGCCTGTGCGAATGTAATGCGTGAGTGAGTGTTGGTGATGGTGGGAGGGGCCGATGGCACAGATTGGCTTCCGTCTGTTTACCCCTGGGCAGCTGTGGCTACAATAGTAACTTACCACCACAGAGTACGGAGTGAATGAATAATGCCATGTAACGCGTTCAGAAAAGTGCTATATAAAACCAGTGCATTATTATTATTATTACTGTATCATTATAAAAGCTACAAAAACAGAAGGTGTTCTGTTACTAGTAAAAGTGTTGCTTTTAGTGTTTTATTATCAGTGTGTAATAAGACTGATTAGAATAGAATAATGGTCATCTAAAATACACCAGATTGCACACAATCACATCTGTGTAATAAAAAATTTCCAGGGGGAAATACCCCAGACCCCCCATATAAATATATTTTCAACTCATTATTTCTAAACTCCTGGCTACAGCCCTGGTAGTGAATTTTAAAATGTCGACCGAATTAGCTCAATATATAGCTCAAAATAGAGTATTTTCCATGGGCCCGCGAGCTGCCATCGTAAGTGAATTTCAGCCCACGACCCAAAATAAGTTTCACATTTTAAAGTTAAAAGTTTTGATCACTCATAAAATAATGAAAATGGGTAGTGTAATTTTGCTCATAAAACCTAAAAAATGCACCAAACGCTACAGAAATCTGACATAGAGAACAGAACGGGTCTAGGAATAAGTATGTGAATAACTGAATTTAAACAAAAATGGCAGATAGAACCTTATGTGTCTAAAAACAAAGTAATACATTTGAATTAATCTAATTAAACAGGATTTTAAATGCTTTTGCTTGATAGTATCTATATTAATCATTTGTTTTTACAGTGGGGGTACTGGATTGTTTGCATGGTCATTATGGGGGTCACGGCCTGGAACATTTGGGAACTTCTGTACTAACTACACAATAGTAATGGGTGGAGGGAGACCAGATCTGGTCCAAAATCACCAGCACTCATTTAAATTAAACCATGAGACATCGTCCCCTCAGAATTATAAGGTTCTATAAGCATTCTTAGCGGGAGATACGTTTAAAGTTTTGACCACGCATTGAACAAAATGGAAATGGAACAATAAAGTGTGAATAATGTAATAATCTCGACAAAAATGATACAACCTTTCAATTCTAAGGGGAGTGTTTAGTAAATAGAAACTACTTAACCTTTGTCCTTTTCATTCAGTCTGTGCAGCATGAGAGAATATCGGCTTGATGATTTCCTCAAGTGTGTATGCTTTTTTATATAAAAGGTATTATAATTGGTATTGATGGTAGATTAATATTAAAATACTTGCAGTTCAATCACTTTGCATCAGTCGCTCATCCTCCTTATTCAGTATTCTTGGGAAGTCAAATACAAAATGGCATAAGAAAACTGCCCACGCAAAGTCTCAATACACTTTCCACTCAGACGTTTTCAACAAACCGTTATAACAATCGTAATGTTCAGCAGACTTCATTTTCAGCGGACAACAGCGGAGATAATGAGCTGCCCACAGTGATTTGAGGACAGGGCCCGAGCAGCTGCAGATGTGCTCTTTCCGATGTGTGCCACGGTCAGACGTGAGCGAGCAAATGCCACGAAACTCCAGCGCAACTATTCACAGTCATCAGACGCACAAACAAACAAGAGCCGGGTGTTTCTGAAGGTGTTTACGAGAGAAGAAATGAGCAAGTACTCAGTGCATGCGAGTGCTTTGTCCGACTCAGAAACAAGTCATCTGAGGACATGGAGCACTCGGGTATCGCCAACAGCTATACAATAGTTCCATGGAGATGCACAGCCGACTGGGGGCCGCTAGAGCTCTCTCTTCGGTGTTGAGAAAGCATCCTATGAAGTAATTGTTTCGTCTCTCCAAAGTAATGTATCTTCTTTGCAATGGATGGAGTAAACTACATTGTTTTGTTTGTGGTTTGGGGTTTTGGGTGAACTAATTTTTTGATTTTACGTTGTCGAAAGATCCTCTTCATGAGCTCTGAGACTCGCGCTACATAAGGTACAGCTACTCCTCTCCTTCTTGGTTCTGTCACCGGTTTGTCCTGTTTTCCTTTGAGATTTGGTGAAAGGCCAGAGGGTAACCACAGGCTGTTAGGGCTCCAAAAGAAACTTTCTCAACACCAAAGATAGAGCTCTAGCGGCCCTCAGTCGGCTGTGCATCTCCAATCATTCATTCGAGGACAGTGAGGTTAAGATTTTAACAAAAGAAAATAGATGGTTTGAGAGAGGAGTCAAAGAGGCCATATTTGTTAAAAAAGAGAATCCATCCATGAATCGCAATGGTGGCCTCAGGTTTAATTTAGACCAAGTCTACAATAATATCCTACTACAGGATTTTAAATCTTTTGAGATTTAAAATCTGTGCACAGACCACACACACTTAAGGACAGACATGAGAACACACATGACATGAGGAGTCCCACAACAGATCATGCCATGAGCCTCCTCGGACTCAGAAAGACTAAAAATCTGGCTAAAAATCCTCTAGTGTGTGCCCAGCATTAGACAGAAACCGGTCTACAACAGCAACCGCCGACAGAAACCATCTCTGTCATGCTAATGAAGATGGACAAGTGGGCAGAGCTGGGCCTTAGAGAAGTGTCAACAGCCTTGGAACTGAGCCCAGGGTGAGACAATAGGAAGGTAACGAGCACTAATTAGGTGTGAATAGGCTAAGAGGTCGGGCAAGGCCATATCGTATCTTGATATACTGGTATGAGTTTTGGATATCGTCGTACTTTTTGATATGGTTGTGGATGTGATATAATTAGCATGTCCACTCAGCTGATTTAGACTGAAGTCAGGACCAGCGGCAGACGGAGGTCACAGCTAATGTTGAGGTTTTAGGGGCAGGTGCTTAAAATGTGAAATAAACTGAACGCTGTATGTTGCTTGAGTAGATCAAATTTGAGAAAAAACAAATTCCCAATAGGTGTAAAGTTGGGATTTTGAAATATTTTATCCATTGTCAATTATATTGTCAAATACATCACGTTATCATGATATTTCTTTTGTATATTGTGATATCGATTTTAGGACATATCGCCATGCCCTACTAAGAGGTTTTTCCAACAAGTACCAAGAGAGGTGGTACCACCTATTGGTTTCTTCTTAAGAGACTCACGAGCGTGTCAAATTATCATTTGCTGACGAAGACCTTTGGATAAAGATTGAAACATCCTACACTTCAACTACAGAGTACAGATGAAGACTGAAGAATCTTTGCCCACGATGGACAGCTCCTGTACGACTGAGAACCTACACAGACGGATTCCTGGACGACTGTAAAATAAATAAAAGAAACTACACTGCTCAAGCTCAGGCCATCAGCGTTACGGAGCTGTGAGCAACGCAAGGATTTGTGTTGTCATAATGAAAACACACGTAGAAAAGACATTACCAAAACAATCTCAATTCGATTTGCTTTCAACATGTTTCTCAAAGCTTTTGTTTGTGTACAAATGTCTTGGATCCTTAGTTACCTTCGCCTTATTCCCACCTCTGTCTGTTTGCTGCTGAAATACAACTCGAGGCTAAATTTAGCATCAGTGAGATCCAATATTTCTCATTACACTATCCCACACCTCTCGCTTACTCTACATACACACTAAACTATTCAAATGTCTCTATAAAACCTTCCACACAGCAGGAAATGATCATCTCCAGCTGGACGTTTATGTCATGTTGTGATGCGCTCTTCCCCCGACATTAAACATGACCTTCACACGCCTGAGCGCGGGTGTTGAATGACGCAGCTCGGGACGCAATAACATATGTGTGGACGCAGGATTAGGTGTCTTGTTTCAGAAAACTGTTGGATTCTGTAGGTCACAGTTATAACCAGTGCATACATACCGACCCATCAACGCTGCGGGATACAGCATCTGCCCCGACAAGTCTGCGGAGCCCACCTTTAACCCCACATGACACCAATAATGAGGCAAAGCGACGCAGGACTGAGGCGCAGGGGAAAAGTGCTACAGTGTCTCGGGCAAACTGTGATGATGGTATCCAGGGGTGGGCCAAGTACTTCATTTCATTACTTGAGTCAAAGTACAGATACGACTCGTCAAATATTACTCCAATGAAAGTGAAAGTTGCCCAGTGAAAAATGTACTTAAGTTGTTCAAAGTAAAAACTTCTGAAGATGTATTTGAGTTGTTTCGTCTTCAGTTCACCCTGGTTTCTCTTTTCTTTTTTTTTCCTGATAAGAACCAAAAAAAATGTCATTCTTCAGCAGAGATTCACATTTTTGGTCTAATGCAGTGATTCCTAAAGCATGGTCCGGGGCCCACAGGGGGACGTCAGAGGCACAGTAAGGGCCCAAAATGTCAAATCAAGCACATAAAAATAAATATTCCACTTTTGACAATTTCCTAGTCCATACAATCATTGTTTTCACTACAATTTCATAGTTTAGGACTGTTTAGTAGTAGATAGTTTGTGAGATTGCATCTAGCTCCTAGCTCCCTCCTCTCCTGACGGATTTGAAAGCCCCCCCTTGTTCCCTGTGCACATGCTCACACCGGCTGAAAAATAAAAAAAAAAAAGGCATGTGCAGGTTGAGTGACAGCTGACCGAGAGGAAAACCTCATTGGTCATAGTTCTGGCAACGAGGATTCTATTCCTTATGAAAAGTCTCAGGCCAGAAAATCCATGTGTTTAACACAGAGTTTGAGATTCTTCCTTCAGACTGCCAAAATGCAAATACAACAGATTTAATTAATAATTTATAACATCCCCCTGGTTTGTAAATAAGAATGTGTAGGAGCATTTCATTATTATTTTACTATTCTTGTAACTTTCTTATTGTTACTTTGTGTGTTTCACTATGTCTTGTGTGGATGCATGAAGGAGCACCATGTCCCCACACAATAAAGTATAACATATCGTTCTGATTAGGAGCTGAGATCAGCAGCTAAAAATTTACTATCAACATTCAGGCCCAGGCGGTCAGTTGTATGCTTTCTAATACATGTGTAACACATTTAGACTAACAAAAACAATCCTGTGATCAAGTGATGTTTTGTTGTTGGGGAATCCTATGGGTCACAATATTTTAGACTTGGGGAATGGCTGGTGTAATGAATCAACTACTGGCCTTCCCTAGTAAAAAAAAATCCTGTAGGATTCTAATAGAAAAATCCAATAGGATTTCCTATTTGATTTTGGAACCAATTCTATAGGATTTTGTCCTATAGGAATCCTAAAGGATAAAATCCTGTTGGATTCTATTAGATTTTATCCTTTAGGATTCTTGTAAGAATCCCATAAGATAAAATCAAATAGGATTTCTATAGGATTTAATCTAATAGGATTTCTAGGTGAATCCTATAAAGTCCGGAATTCAATAGCTTCCTAGAACCTTTCTTCCCTTTTACCTGTTGCATAAAGACAAAACCATTCAGATAATTAAAAAAAAATCATTGATTTAAAACTTTAGCATAAAACTAGGTACAAATGAATCATCAAATCTGATGACAGATTTAATAAAGACAAAGACACTAAGAGAAGTTACAAACTTTGTGCCTCTGACATATTTAGGTAGAGATAGTACAGAAAATAAAACCTTCCTCTGAATTGCTGTTGTAATTGCTGAAGACCTGAATTTGTAAAAAGATGTATCTAAAAGGTCTCCACTAAAACCCTAGACCAACCAGTCTCTGGATGAAGTGCAGCACAGTGTGAGGTGGAACAGGCCGAAACAGCACTTCAGGTGTAGCCCTGTCTAACACTGTCCTTCAGAACCATCGCAAGACATCTTTCCAAAATGCAAAACAACAACCATGTGAGTAATCTTTCACAATATATTTTACAGAGGTACCAAAAAATGAAACGTTACGTATTGTTAACCAAGAACAAGTGAAACGATTCTCTTTCAAACTCTCTACTGGGAAAAAACTGGCTGCTTTCTGAAGAGCAAGTTCCAAAATCTCCAAACATCCAGCGAGTCTCCTGTGAAACTCTCTGAACGTAAACACATCAGCCCCATCAAACCGTGTTGGGTTACATTGTCAGGGTGCTTGTTATTTTCCGGGGGCTCGGTGGACATTCCTCTTGGGATCTGTCATGTCACGGATACTTGTGATTACTGCTGCAAAAGAGACCGATGAATGTGCTCTTTGGGGAAAGGTCCGAACTCTCACGATCAGCCAAGCTACACGTTTCTGTGCAAAGATTCATCAAAACCCTTGTGCAAGAACGATTACAGACTTTAAGAAGAAACAGATTGTCCATATTTACAGCATGCAATAAGCTTTACAACACATTATACAGATGGGGAAGAGAAGAAGTAAGCTTGTAGATGAACGCTACACTGATAAGCTCCTCGGAATCATCAAATATTGACATGGACAAACATCAATTCGCTCCTTTTAAAACATTAGCTTTTCAATATCCGCTCTGTATTATCAATATTTGCATAACTCGACTCATAAAGCAGGGTCCATATCCTGGACTGAGAGTCAAATCTAATGCTGTGTTCACACCTAAGGCTGTTTGAAGGGCTAAGGTGTCGGGTTTACATGCAAAGTCAGTATGGTAGATGGGCGACGCAGAAGTTCTATAATCTGAACTTTTGGAGAAAGTCGCGTCAACCAATCAGAGAAGCTCGCTCTAGTGACGCAATGGCGCATTTCATTTCACGTACCGAGATGAACCCAGGAAGAAGCGGGAAAACAATGGATGAGCAGCTAATTGTCATTCGTTTGCACTCACCCTGAGCTTTTTGACCAACCAACCTTATATTAATGAATAGGAAGGACCTTATATAGACGGAAAAAGGAAGGACCTTATATTATACAGTTGGGCTGCAGAATTTTGACAAAAAACCTAATTGCGATTTGTCAGACAGAAATGCGATTGGGATTCGATTTGCGCTTTTAATATTATAATGATGTTGCATATTTTTCATGCAATTCAGTTTTGTCTAGGCATGGAACGATATGGACATTTTTGTCTCACAATTTTCTTGGACAAAATTATTATGATTAACAATGTCATCACAGTAATTATCTGCCTGAGGAGTATCTACTTAAAGACCAACGTTGCCAGAGTCCTAAAAGAACCGTGTGCAGCGCTGCATTTGTTATGTCACGGTAAAAACCAATGCATGGGCATGGAAATGAGCCATTTCAAAAATATATATATTTTAAATATAGGCTAAATGTTCAATTTGTTTTTAACTACGACAAGGACAGTACTTTTTGTTAAATTTTGAGAAAACTCTTCCTTAATTCCAATAATCGTGAATAATCATAAAATCGCAATATTTTTCCCCACAATAATCATGACTCCAAAATTTTGAATCGTGACATCCCTATTAGGGGAAAATTTGAAATTCAAAAGCAAATTTAATATAACAGCCAACCTTTGATCAAAAAATGTATACAATTTCAGCCAAAACTGCAGTTGTATGTGTTTTTCACCAATTTAGATTTGGTGCCAGTTAGAATCTAATTAAAAAGGTATGTAATGTAACTTTGTCATGATATTAGTGCATTTCAGTGAGCCAGTGGCTGTATGTGTGCAACATGGCGTCTTTGCTTTCCATCACAGCAGCCTTTATGATGCTCCAGGATCAATCGTTTTTAGAGTTTTGTACCAGAAACATCCCAGAAACCCTAAAACAGGGATCTCCAACCAGTAGCTCAGGAGCTACCAGTAGCTCGCCAGCCCTTTCCAAGTAGCTCGCCAAAGACTTTCTACATTTCTACATGTGCTTCATGAGTCACATTTTAGATTAATTTTTGTTGTTCTGAGCAAAATATGTCCAAACATAGCAAAGTATAAAGCAGAAACTACTGTAGTTTTCTTTTATTGAGTTGAATGATGCTCTTGGCAGTCCTAGAGGCCTAGTCACACATGTTTCTTGGAAGTATAAGTAGCTCGCTGCCATTTTTGTTACGCAAAAGTAGCTCACAAGGTAAAAAGGTTGGAGACCCCTGCCCAGTGCTTAATTTGATCCGGCTTTTGGGGGAACGCATTCCGGGAAATCGGAATTTTGAGCTTTATTGGATCCGGGAAATAAAATACTCCAACAACTTTTAAATATGCAATTATTTTGGGCTGTTCCCCCATAAAATCCACCCAGTACACAAGTGTTCCTGAAAATCTGGATTTACAAATTAAGCACTGCCCCTGCCATAAAGCAATTGCTCATGGAGCATCATAAAGGCCGCTGAGATGAAAAG
The DNA here is from genome assembly GCA_900303255.1 of Lesueurigobius sanzi. Taxonomy (NCBI): domain Eukaryota; kingdom Metazoa; phylum Chordata; class Actinopteri; order Gobiiformes; family Gobiidae; genus Lesueurigobius; species Lesueurigobius sanzi. Next base: position 13,834 of record OMNZ01107084.1, on the reverse strand, counting down.
TCAAGATGCACACATACAGCCACTGGGTCACTGAAAGGTCACATATGCAGCAATACCAAGGTTTTCTTATAAACTTTAGTTACTATAACTATTTTCATTTTTCAGTTAAAGCCTAAATGTTGGCACTAATCATTCAACGTCCCGTGAAACCCTGTAAGAGACGCCCCGGACCAGGACATGCAACAAAATTGACCAACAACCCCTACACTTTGTCACTTAATTGCATATGCCGTGGGAACAACCTGAAATATTCCGATAGGAGTCACAAGGACACGCTAAGACGGAGCTTAAGAAATGAGGCGAAGAAAGGGGGGCTAACAGGTGGCCAAGGGGAAAGGCAGGAAGTGTGTGCACGTTAATAGGAGCGTGCACGGCGGGCGCAGGGCTAAGGAGGCGCCCGCGGCTCAGCACCTGTCGTGACCCCGTTGTTTAACATCCGCTAATAGGTCTTTATCATGTCGACAGCGTGCATACGGTCCAAAACACAAGACTAAATTAGCCAACATGCATTTCTCACTGTTCCTCAAACGCAGAACAGCAAAGAGATTTAAACTAAACTAAACTATGAGAGGAGCAGAGGATATCTTTCACCTGCGAGGAGCACACAAATGCACACAAATCCAAGTATCGGGAATAGAGTTGGACTGACCAGAGTTTGCTTGTACCTCAGAGCCTTCCTTTCCGATGCATCTGCGGCCATTGACACGCTGTCACTAACCCAAAAATAACCCGCGCCGCTCACCGTGGGTCTCAGCGTTACCTCACACACACACATCAGCCGCCGGACACACGAAAACCGGCCGCTCACAAACAAACATGATCCGTCTGCAACCTGCCACACTGCCCGACCAGAGGTTTCCTAGAACAGGGGGTTTCCTCTGGTGCAGGCAGCGATGTATGGCAGACTGCAGGGTATACGGTATTATCATTTAGGAAGGATTTATACAGGCATTAAAAGGAGTTCATTACTTTATTTGACAATGTGCAAAAATAATTAAAGATTATAGCTTAAGCTCGTTTCCATCTGCAGTCCCAGAGCAGGTGAGTAAATAATACAATGTAAAATGTACAGTATGCAATCATCCAAATAAGATGAGATAAGATAAGATAGTTCTTTATTGATCTCACAATGGAGAAATGTACTTGTTACAACAGCTCTTAGGACAGGATCACACAGTCAGGAAATGTGCCATCAGGAAGAACAAAGCTTTGCAAACAGTAATAATAATAATGATACCAATAAAATAAGTGTCTCTTAGCATTCATCAATAAAACAAACTGTATAAAGACTCTCTTATGTATACACTGGGTAAAAAAATAAGATAAGATAATAATTAATAAGTGACATTGCAGGTAAACACTGAGGTTTTTTTTTATTTGGTTGGACAAAATTTCTCAAATTAGGGTAAAATCAAATTGTTGTGTCCAGTAATTTTACCTCTACAATAATGTTTTGTAGTTTTGTCACTAACGATTCTGTAAGTAGTGGATTAATCAGACGATTATTTTTACGATCCATCGGTTCATCTGTTGGCGGCAAAAGGTGCATGGAAAGTGTAATTTAAAAAAGCTGCTAAAGTGAAACTAAAGCGACGCCGTTTGAGGACGTTTTGATCGAATAAATTTAAAAGCAAGGTCTGTAGGAGGCTCTTTGTACAAGTTTCACATGTCATTCCTCATTTGAAAGCTAAGAATCTCTAAAATCCAGTGTGGGATTGTGAAAGTGAGAGAGCGAGAGAGTCCTCTTTCTGGTCTGATTAGATTATGGTCCGAGATTTATAGAATAGAATAGAATAGAATAGAAATACTTTATTGATCCACATGGGAAATTCATCAATTGCTGAACTCCAATAAGTAGTAAAGCATTATCTCATATTTGGAACAATCGGAGCTAAAATATTTGCACAAAAACCTCTAACCAATGCCTTTAGTGTGTAATTCTTCTGAGTCTGAGTCTGCACATCCCAGAAACGATTAATGGATGACTAAAATGGTGGACAACTATTTCAATAATGGATTAGTTGTTTCAGCCCTAATGTTTTGCGAACCTTTCCTCATGAGAAAGGATCCGAACAGCATTCTGTCTGTAAAAAACGACTGATGAAGTTGTTTTGATCATATTTTTAAGCTTATTTAATGCTTATTCAATCATAATTTGTGGGGAAAATCATATATAACAATTGAAATCCTTCTTTGGGTCATGATGGGACACGATAACAAGCATCTTCAAAGTCGAGAAATGAATAAAAAGACACAAAAGCATCTGCCAAAGAAAAATACAAATGAGATATACTTGATGTGTAATTCTTCAAAATATGGTATAATAGTGTTTTTACTGCACTTTTGTAGTTTATTCAAGACAATTCTCTTTTTAGTGACACAGTGATCTAAATTTCGACGATTGATTTTTGCATATCTTTGAGCGTTTGCAAAAATATCACGACATATCGAGATCCAAGATTATACACAGAGCTGGAGATAGGGCCCATTTTGGGAAAACACATTCTATCATCTTGTCACTTGAGCCTTTGTGTAAAGTCTAAAGAGGAAATGTCGGCTGAATCTTTTTCTTCTCATATATATATATATATTTTTTTTACACAAATTGCTCAAATAAAGAAAATTAGACGGAGAATGAGATATAAGCCAAAAGAAACACAATCCCAAAGTAAGCGCCCTAACAACAGCGCTGGCCTAAAGACTCGCGTTCGTGCAGTGTGCAGCAGACACTACAAGCTCATTGGACGACCCATAGCGGCACATGTACCCAATCTGATAGTGGGACCCCAGGGAGAAGGACGGGGGGCGTGGGGTGGAGGGGGGACAGGAGCCTCTGGAGTGCCATCAATCACTCCTCCGTCAGAAGGACACAGAAAGAGGGGTTAGAGGAGGAGGAGGAGGAGGAGGAAGAGGAGGAGGAGGAGGAGGGGGGGGGGCGAGCGAGCGAGCTTACGGAGGGAAACGGAGAAATAGTTTTAAAGATGCTCGGGATGAAGGGAATGACAGCGAGAGGTGAAAGAGAGGTGGGACGCCGGGAAAAAAAGGCAGGAAGAGTCGGGATCGGTTTAGGTTTCAGGAACATGTCGGGTGTGATTTGGTGTGGGGAGAATTGTGGTTGTATTTAGATATTTGGTGTTTGTTTAAGGCAAAGACACTGCAGGGGACTAACTCTTTATTTATTTTTTCAATTTTCAGGTTTTAGGCCAGTTTGCTCTCTTATCACATATACACTCTCACCTGGAAACAAATAAATGACCTCATCTTTAGATAGAAATATATGGGAAATTGTAACTTCAATGACCATGACCACAACATCTCCACTTTTGTAGCTCCTGCAGACTCTAAAATGTACAACTTTGTGGGAGAGAAACAGTTTTTGAAAGAAATTTCCAAAAGGAAAATTGACTAATGTGACACTAGTTCATCTGCGCTGACAGAGAAGACATTATGACAGTTTTTGTTTCATGTGGATTGTCCCAAGAATTACAGAGAAATTGGCTATAAAACTGTGTTTGTTTATTGTTATACAGTGCATGTTAATGAACACACATGAGACACATACAGGTAAACGCACCACTCCGGATTGTCGCCTTGGGTTCTTTTCCATCCGTTGTCCCACACTCGTACACACAAACATGCTCTCATTCATCTTGATCTATTGTACATGTTTTTAGTGGTAGGAGAAACTGGAGGAAACCTACGCAGGCACGAGGAGAACATGTAAACTCCACAGAAAGACTCTGTCCTGGCCCGGGATCGTACCCAGGACCTTCTAGCTCTGAATCACGAGTGCTAACCAATGCGCCCCCGACAGTTACCATAATAGTAACTCGTAACTATAAAAAACATAGTACATCTGCAATATGTCATTGTGGAGTACTTCACAATCTGTGTATCGTATCGACGCACTTGTATCATGATGCACAAACAGTTGTGGCCAATAGTTTAGATCCCCTGGCAGACGGTAAGGTATGTAAACTCATGCATTTCATAGAATATGAACGACAACACAAAAACCTTTATTTCACTCATGGTTAGTGGTTGTGTGAAGCCATTTATTGTAAAAAAAAACAAAAAAAAAAAACTATTTGATCACCGTAGAAACTAGCCAAATGTCCCTGATCAAAAGTTTACATATTGTGCATCTTCAAACCAACACATTTTTTCAGAGAGTCCAGTTTTTGTCAGAGAGTCCTGTACATTCTTCTTTGCTCCTGAACAATTTCCCTGGCAGTTGTTGAAGGTCGTGTAAACGTTTCATTGATTGTATGATGTTTCATACAATGATTTCAAAAGAGTAAACTCGGTTCTTCGACAACACATGGCTTTGTACAACCACTAACCATGAGTGGGGAAAAGATTGTTGTGTATTCTATGCAAAATGGCCAAAAGGTTAAAAGGGTACACTGCAAAAAGTGATATCTTGATAAGGTAAATTTGATTGAATTGAGAATAGTTGGCCTTCTTATGAGTAATTTTGACTTGCCAAGTAAAATGATCTGCCAATGGAACAAGATTTTTGTACTTACTATAAGAAAAAAACAACTTCTTACACTAAAACGTTGATAATTAATCTAAATGTACTTGAAATTGTATGCTTTTTCTTATCTTAAGTGCAAAAATACTTGTTCCATTGGTGGATAATTTTACTCGGCAAGTCAAAATGACTCAAAATATGATCAAATATCCTCAATTCAAGCAAATTTAACTTATCAAGATATCACTTTTTGCAGTGTATGTAAACTTATGAGCACAACTGTACCAGCACAGATACAGTATGTCTGCTTCTCTCCAATGTCACCTATAGAGACACATTATTTAGTTGGTTCTCATAACGAAAACAATTGTAGCCTTTTGTGGTTTCGATTGGATTGCAAGCCTTGTAAAATCAGCTGTAGGGAAAGTGTCGATGAGCTGCAGGATGGGTCAGCGGAGAGACAATTCTTATGACTCCCGTACACCCCCTGCATTCGAAGCGGCCCCGGGCCCCGCGCGCGCACACACTGTCTCTAACTGAGATAATCCATCATATTCCCCTCCTTTTCACAGGGACAAAGCAGCCGGTCCGGGCAGGTCCTGAGCACAGAGCGCCAGCCCGACAGCGCCAGTCCACTCTGCCAGGTGAGAGATTTAAATTCACAGAGTAAATAGGTGTAGGTCCCCGCGAGGAGCCGGCGGGATTATAAACAGCCGGGCGGTGTGGTGTACATTCGCGCAAAAAAGCAGCGGGGGCCACAACACGCTCACACTGTTGGCTATCACGGGACATAAGCCATCTCACACGTCCCGGTAAAAGCCCCTACACCTATGCAACACGTATATATCCCCCTCGTGCCCTAATGCCTCTCCTCTGCGCCTGGCCGTCCCTCCTTCTTCTCTCCTCTATCATCTGCGCGGCCCGTGGGGAGCTCGGGCTTGTCTAGACACACGCAGTAGCGCTCGCTCGCTCTCTCTCTCTCTCCCACGGCGTTACCAAGGCTGAAGCGCCGATCTTTTCCTCTGTCGGCCTGGTGGGAGGACGTGGCCTTCGCGGTGGGCTCCGGAGCACACGGGCCACTTTAGATCACATTTAGTGCCTGGCGGGCTCCGGCCGCAGACGGGGGACAGGCCCGGCCGCAAGCACGTGAAGCATTGCGATTAGGTTTGCGATTTCTGCTTTTGAAGGGCTCGGATCAAGGTAATTTAGCCCTTCTGAACATGGAGCTCAAGGCGAGACACTGCAGATGAATAGGGTATGATTTTAGACTTTAGATTTTAGTCCTATCAATTTGAAACTTTTGATGTGCATTACTGACATGAATATGAGATGCCATCATTTTATGTTTTTATATACAAACAAGGCATTTTATTCGTAGAAATGGCCAAATTTGCCTATATAATCTAAGTAATGGTTAGAGTCCAGTTTATATTCATGGTTTTATTTTGTTAAAGGGTCTATACCTGATTAGTAACTAATTAGTTTTTCCCTCCTTTAGTATATTGAAAACTCAGACATTTCTGGAAATAATACAGTGCATCTAAATATAAAGCATTTATTGTCAATGTCATGGTTTGCAGGCTACTTTTCTAGCATTTCTGTGATTATGACCCAAAAAAGTGACCCAGCCAGTAGCTAAATGTGCTCATAAACTATTCTCTAAGAGGAAACAGGATTTTACAAATGCTGAGGAAAGTTTGGAATGTGTTTGGACCACAACTATCAATTTATTTTGCTGGCTCCCCCTTTCATTATTTGTAATACAAAAATTGGGTGTAGTGCCTTTAAGTTATTAGTTACAAAGATTTGTATTTTGGATGTTTTGTTTAGTTTTGAATAAACTACTGTATTTTCCGGATTAAGTCGCTCTGGAGTATAATTCGCACTAACCAAAACATGCATAACGAAGAAGATATAAATAAAAGATATAATATATACTGTAAGTCGCGTTTTCGAAATGTATTTTATAAAATCTGAGACCGAGAACAGACATTTCATCTTGAAAGGCAAGTTATAATAATAATAGAATAGAGAACAACAGGCTGAATAGGTGTACAGTTTCCTAACGTAACACACTGATGGTTATTCAGCTACACATACAGCTGCACTACATAATATATTTACAGAATAACTGTAGCATAAAGAACAGAATCGGTGGGAAAATAACAAACTTGTGAAATTAGATATTTTAATATAAGTTGCAGGACCTGCCAAACAAAAAGTGTGACTTATAATCCGGAAAATACTGTCGTTTTTAGTGAGTATATGCACATATTCAAATTTCGCCCTTTTTTTGCGGTTCAAAACCCAATGAATCATGCAATAATTAAATATTGAAAAATCCCTCTGAACAAACCTACATATTGTTAAGTGCAGGACAGTTTGATGGCTGTATGTGCTACTAAAGCATAGGCTTGTTGAATTTTTGGAGCCTAATTCCATATTTGGTTTGTGCGAGTTATGTTCTCATGGAAACCAAAGAGCAAGAAGGCACCTGATTGGCCAGTGTTTTTTGCTAACATTTTAAATAATGTTGAAAATAGCCTATTAAAAGACTTTGAACAGGCGTGTGTTAAGGCAAGCACTTGAGGGTCATTTTAACAAGACCATTTCTAATGAGGTAGAGAGGGGCCAAAAAGTTAACATGGAAAGTCAGTAGGAGCTCCCGGAGCCAGCCCTCGTATGCTATGGCTTCACAGAGAACAAACCAATTGTACCTCCATTGTTATATACACTCTATAAAGTGGAGATGTCACCACAATGTGAGCAAAAAGCATTTTGAGAAAGAGAAGTTGAAATTGTTTGTGTAAATCTATGGAGAAACCGTGAATCAGTGCAATAATTACACTCCTTATTGTGAAGATTTGGCAATTTGTTTGTTTCCAGGTGAAAGTTTATATGTTAAGAGATTAACTTGGCCCACTGGTGTCTCTTTGGACTGTCTTGAAATAAGATTACCAACGGATGAAGCATTATTTAACTTCTGCACTTAAAGGGACACTGCGTAACATTTTGGATTACTCTGTTGCCTACACAAAACAAGACGCAGAAAATGATATTGTTTGCAGTAGGTAAGCAAAGAATGGACGAGGACCTAATCTATTTCAATCTCATATTTGTCTGCTTTTAGTCAACATCTCCAGGGAGACGAGCTGGAGACGTCCCCGCTCCCAGTAAAGTTACAGGCAGGTCTTCGGACGCACGAAGACACAGGTCTGTTTGGTAATGATAAAAATATCTGTAATGAAATAAATGCTTGTATTTAATGGTATTATCAGGTGAAATGTTACACAGTGTACCTTTTTAAAATAAGAAAGGTACACTGCGTAACAGTGTTCTTGAAAGAAGTAGAAAGTTAAGAAAAAACATGCAGTTTCATTGGGAGTCTTTTCTTTTAACATAGTCTAAAATCAGCATTATCTTATTCATTAATCAATCAATCAATCAATTAATCAATCAATGTATTTGTATCAGCCCACTATCACAACAATGTCGCCTCGGAGGAGGAGTTTTTTTTCCCCCAGTGAACTTATAACCTGACAACTAGGGCTGGGCGATTATGAAAAAAAAAAATATCTCAATTATTTTTCCCATATTGTACGATTTCGATTAGATTTTTGTCTAAATTAAAATGAAATAAATTAAAACAAATAAATATGGCCTTAACTATAGTAGCGGTGATTATACAGATTGCAGGGCACGGGCCTGATTCTGTTGTGCTATACCTGCGTGCTAACTGCTAACTTTCTACTACAGAAGCAGAAATGGGCACCTCCCCTCCCACACAGCATGATCAGGGTCAACATAAAAAACATGTAGAGATCGCACAAAAGTGAAAGTGTTTGAAGAAACAACGCAAGATTGCGACAGCTAGCGTTAGCTTAGCATTTGATTAAGTTTGTTACAATTGTTAGAAAAGCATCTCTGGCCGACCTTTTCCATTGGAGCAGAAATCCTAAAGTAATGCTCATGTTGCTTAGTGCTCCAATATTTGGGGGAAACTGTAGGTCATTTGTTCACCATCAGCAGAAGCTATTTTCAAAGCTGGATTAATTATGTGGACGATATGGAAACAACCATGTAAACAACTGGGTATTTACCGCCATCTACTGGACTAGACTTGTAATTGCTAGTCTTCTGCAGATGGATTGGCCAGTGTGCTTGACGATTAAAGCTCACCACGCGATGATCGTAATTGACCATTTTTTTATATCGAGATTTGATTAAAATTCAATTAATTGCCCAGCCCGACTGATAACCAGCAATCAGCGCTCGTGCTTCACAGAAGGTCCCGGGTTCGATCCCTGGGCCAGACGGGGTCTTTCTGTGCGGAGTTTACTGTTCTCCTCGTTTCTGCGTAAGTTTGCGAGACGGTGAACGGTTGGTGGTGGTCGGAGGGGCCGATGGCGCAGAACGGCAGCCTCCATCACCGCTGGGTATAGTGTGAATGAGTAATGTGTACAGTGTAGGGCTGCACGATATATCGAATTTATCGTTATATCGAGATTTTAGTGCCGCACGATAGAGGATCAGACAATATCGATAATAGCGATATACGTGCGTTACTTTTCCCGCCGCTATCCATCCATGTCTGCCAGTCCACCTAAGATCCAGCCTAAACTGTCCTCTTATCAGTGCTGGAGTCGCGCTAATGTCAGCCCCTTATAAGGCTCTCTCTCCTCCTTTATTCATTCCCTGCTGTGGCGCCTCTTCTCCGCCTTTTCCCCCGTTTCTCTCGCTGCTCTGACTGAGGCACACGGTGCTCCGGGAAACCTCTGCCTAATTGTTCCCCGTGTTGTAAAGACACTCCACGCCGCTGTTTGAGCCACACTGTCGGTTTCACTCATTACGGGTCGCGGTGGCGTACACGCGATGAGCTATGACGTGGAGTTCAATTTACAGCAGTAAGTTTTCATTTAGGCCCCGCCCCCTAGAGCCAAATATAATCTACAGCCTGTGAATAAGATAACTAAACTAAACCCAAGAAACTAAATCTTTAATAGTATTTATTTATCACACATTTTGGTTTTTATTTGTGCTTTACCTTAATAATGTCTGGAATCTGGATGTGCTAAACTTGATTTAGAAATAAATCCGCTCCATGGCTTTGATTAAATTAGATTAACAGACGCTTTATTCAGATTTTTTAAAAATATATTTAAACTATATATATAGTTATATCGTATACGGCCATTCAGCCCAAAAATATCGAGACATGACTTTTTGTCCATATCGTGCAGCCCTACTACAGTGTGGCGCTTTGAGAAACTTGGTAATCAGCCATTATTATTATTATTATTATTGTTCCTTAACATGCACTGTCCTAATCAAATAAACATATAAATCAAAAAATAAGATAAGACTTAATTGATCTCACAACGAAGTCCATTTCTTCATTGTGAGCTCTTAAGTACATCCAGGGGTTGCAAATACTTAGGAAAAGTGCCATCGAAAACGGAAATAAATGTGCAAACAAGTATAGAATAACCATCTCTTGTGTACAATGCATTTACAGAACTCATAAGCCAGAATAAAACCTCTCGTGGCCATTTGAACATGGCTCCCAATGCTTCCAGTCAGTGATGAACTAGACTCCATATGACTCTTCCACACACATGCACCGCGGCCCTCTCCCGGTGTCGGCCCGAACGTTCCCCTCTCTCCGTCTCCGCCCGAGCTGTGGTCAGCAGCTGTGACATCACCGGCCACTGTTCTGCGCCGGGATTGGACACTCGGCCCACGTTGCCAGGCAACAGCAGTGAAAGGTCTCGGCGCGGTGCGTGTGGATGTGTGTGTTTATGTCTGTTTATAGCGACGTGAGTGAAAGGTGTGAGCCATTTTTCCCCTTTCGCCTTGCCCTTTATCGGCGCATGAGGAATGATCCCCATCGCGTCTACCAGATCAAAGCATGTAGATGATTGGGCCGCCTTGATGAAAAAGAAGGACGGCATTGGCCCGCGCGGCGTTGTCAGCGTCTGGCATTGCGTTGGAACTAAATAAATGTGTATGTTGGTGTCAGAGCCAGATTGGTGTCTGTATGCGGCGCGCGAATGTGTGTCTAAGCCCCCGGGAGCGGCCGGTTATTGTATCTGACACAGCGGCTCTTTCTCGCGCCTCATATTTCTGGGCCGATCGATTCCTCTGACTCCCGACAAGACAATAATCGCACCTCCCTCTCTCACTCCATCACTACCATTATTACTGACCTCCCCGGGGAACGAACGGGGTGGAGGGAGAACGAGGGGATGAGGAAGGGAAGGGAAGGAAAGGAAGGAAGTAGCATTGCAGCCAGCGAGGAGGGGACCCGACAAAATACAAGGCGAGCCCGCGATGAAAAAGTAAAAAGGGACAGTGTCGAGAACGAGCCCGGAGGAGTCGAGCAGAACGAGATGCATGAGCCGGCGGAGAGAGGTGTGCGGACGGGGAGATAAGCAGATGGAGGGATGGAGGGATGGAGTCCGCGGAGGAGAGGAGAGGAGAGAGCGAAGCAGAGAAAGGGCTGTGACATGTATACGAGAGGTGATAGGGGAAAGAATGGAGGAGCTCGGAGAGAAATCATAACAAGGAAGGAACGGAGGCCAGTTTTTTGAGCAATATACTGTAGATCAGTGGTTCTCGGCTGGTTTGGCTTCAGGACCCGGCATCGCCATCAATTTAATGTGTTATATATAATTGTAAATACTGTGTTTCCCCACAAATATCACTGAATAAGCATTATGTAAGGCTTTAAAGCTAACAAAATATGATCAAAAAACTCGATAACAGTCGTTTTTAGCAAACCCAAGCTGTTTCTATCCTGTTTCTTAAGGACATTTTTGCAAAACTTCATATCTTAACGAGTTAAAATGACTGGGATTAAGAATATTTGAACCTACTTTGAGTGTTTTTGTCTTGCCAAGTGAAAAAGTCGGACAATTGAGTAAGACTTTCCACCTTTTTTCAAGTAAATCTAGATTTATAGTTTAATTTAAAGTGAAATACACTACAAAAACTGAACTCTTGAAAAGTTAAATTAGCTTGAATTCAGAATATTTGACCTTGCCAAGTAAAATGATCTGCTCTGAAAGCAGAAATACTTAAAGCGAGACACTGCAGGTGAATAGCGGAAATTATTACATTGAGTGATATTCATTTGAAACTATTGCTGTATATTATTGACGTACATATGAGAACAAAATGTATTGCTAAGATTTCATTATATGTTTTCATATTAAAATTAGGCATTAAATGTGTAAAGTAGTCCCTGCCAAATAAAGAAACAAATAAATAAATAAAAATGACCAAAATTGCCTATATGTTCAGCGACAAAATCAAAATAATGGATGAAGCCTTGTGAAGCCTAGTGAATACATCTGTAAAAGTTCAAATTTTGCCTTTTAGGGATTCAAAACACTATATCACTCTTCAGAATATTGTTAAAGGCACTATAACTGTTTTTTTTTTATTTTTTATTACAAACAATGAGAGCGGGGGCAAAATAATTAAATTGTTAGTGGTGGTCCAACACATTCCTAACCTTCCTGACACATTTCTAAAATCCCATTTCTTCAGAGAGATGAGTTTATAAGCAAATTCCACAACTAGCAGGGTCAACTTTTCGGGTCATATTCGGAGAAATGCAAGAAAAGTAGCCTACAAACTCATGAAATTGACAAAAATGCTTAAAATTTATATCCACAGTATTATTTCCACACATGTCTCTCTTTGCAATGCACTAAACAGGACAAAATCAATTTTATTCCACTTCTAGGGAAAAAAAATCAGGTATAGTGTAAGGGAAGATCTCGATGCAAGAGTAACTTTTTATTGATTTTATATAGTTACAGTAATATTAAACATGACAAGTTATACAATCAGTTTACGGCCATTTTCCAACAATAAAAATAAAAAGGAAGAATAGGTTTACTAGCGCCTGCGCAAGATGTTGTCCTCATATTTTCTTCACTCGCTTGTCCCAGAGAGGATACTATCATATACGTACAGCGTGCTGTTGTGGACGCTGCACACTCCACGTGGATAATACCACATATGTCAATATTTATGCCTGGACGCGCTGGCGAGGGCAGCGAGAGGCGGAGGAAAAGAGTGCAGCTGGAGTCGTTTCCTGGTCCTCGGCGAAACTTCATAAAATAACCATCGCAAAAGGCTGAGTTTGGTCAATTTTCTACTTTAACCTCTTAAGCCCTAGCGTCCCCATTTTTGGGGACTTGCCACTTTTAGAGACAATCCTTGTTTATTTTAATCTATTTTTTTTTAAGTGTATTTTTTTTCTTGGAAAAACTGTATTTTATGACCAAATATATAAATAGGATCCAAAATTTTCAATTACAAATTTGAATTTTTTGGGCCAAAAAGTGCCCAATTGTGCCCTATTTATTTTAATGGGATTCCGCCTAGACTTTATTAAATCGAAACCTCAATAACTTTTCAATTATTTATTGTTACAGAAAAGTCAATAATTAGCTGTAGTTACTATTTATGATGTTTATTTGCTTCTTTACAATGAAAACAAGCTGCTGACCTGCTGTAATGTGTGTTTTTTTTTAGGCGGAATTCATATTTTCTGTCTTTCAACCTCAATTACTCAGGCCCACTATGATTTTCTTGAAAATGTTCACATCTACAGTCTCCCCATAGACATTCATATCATTTGAGAGCAATATGAACATTTTAGACATTGTACAAGCTGTTAAAGCCTTCCAGAGTATATATATATATGTATACACAGTAGGGCTTAAGAGGTTAAATCTTGTCAGTCCTAGTAGCCTAGTTACATGTTTCTTTGAAGCATAAGTAGCTCACTGCCATGTTTGGTATGCAAAAGTAGCTCACGGCGTAAAAAAGGTTGGAGACCACTGGTGTACAAGGTGTAACAAATATGAACCAAAGGTGTACAAGGCGTAACAAAGATGTAACAAATGTCTGTGGAGAAGGGCCCTGGAGCAGAGTGGCCCAGGGGAGCTCCAGGGTCCAGGCAAGATGGAGACGCACCAACCGACTTGTCACTTTTTTTCACCTTATTCTGAACTGCCTTAATGTAAATAAACTGTATTTAATTCTTTTATCCGTTCTTTATTGGTTACACACTTTTACAGCTCTCATTTCAGTTTCATTTTCTACACTAATTCTTACACATTTGCCCACAACTCAATATACAACACTCCTTAAACTCAAACCTGTGACAATTACATCTGGGACAGAAAAGGAAATGGCTGTAAGTGCAGCTGTCCACCTTATTCTGCCCCGCCCACTTTTGTTGTAAAAGCATTTCCTGTTTTTATTAGCACTTCCTGTGAGCTGAGATTTCCATTGTTGTCAATGTAACAGAGTGAAGAAAATAAAAAGGGAATCAACAAA
>OMNZ01107082.1:0-13149 GCA_900303255.1 Lesueurigobius sanzi | reverse complement strand
ATTCCTAAAGCTGGACACACACTAGAGGATTTTTAGTCCGAGGAGGCGTGGCTCAATAAAAACATTCTCTCATGGCATGATCTGTGGTGGGACTCCTCGTGTGTGTGTGTGTGTGTGTGTGTGTGTGTGTGTGTGTGTATGTGTGTCCTCATGTCTGTCCTTAAGTGTGTGTGGTCTGTGCACAGATCTTTAGTCTCAAAAGATTTAAAATCCTCTAGTGTGTGGGCACCCTAAGACATTTCTAAAATCCCAATTGTTCTCAAGGAGTTTATAAGCATGTTTCATGATCACTGTCGGAGTAATGCTAACAAAAAGTAGCATGCAAGCTCACAAATGACAAAAATGCTTTTTCTGTAGCTTAAAGGCTCTGATCTGGAGATCACCATTGTCAAAGGATCCTCGGCTCCTAAAATCTCTCTCAATGGACCGGCCTGTGCTTACGTCAACGTCAAGGTCAAAGTGAACAACAAGGACCAAGGTAAGGAGTGAAAACCGTATAACACAGTATGTTTAGATAATATAACGGGAAGCTCTACTTGGAATTGAGCGAACACATTTAATGAATCTAAGTGTGAAGTTGATTTGTTTTTTTTAGAGGGTGTTGTGTTGCTGGAGAACCCTAAAGGTGATAACAGGCTCGACATGGACAAACTGAAGAAAGTCTGCTGCAGCATCTTTGGAACAAACGGCAACGTCCGACTCTTCAATGGTGCTTCTGGTAAGATGGACTTGAACAGCAACAAATTAAACTATATCTTCCCACCAGTTGGTCAAGTCAAACTAGAAATTTGCTTCGTCTCCGTCGGTTAAGCACGATCGAATCCCAATAAAAATGTCAGGGAGAACTTTGTAAAGAAGTAATACTTAATTGTATGTTAAAATAGTGCTTACTTCTCTGGACTTTACAGAAAATGCAACTGTGCGAGTCTCGATGCCGTACCTTGTTCTCGCTTGTTTGTGCAGAGTTTGTGGTGTTGGTTTTATGAGAGCTCTGGCCACTTGTCTTCTAGCAGTATTCCAATTGTTGTTGTCTATTTTAAAGTTGTATTGTACCGTAATTTTATTCAGTACACAGAAACCATATGACTTGGACTTGACTTGGACTTGCGGTCAGGGACTTATGTGCATCTCTGCTACATACAGTGACCTTGTGACATGTTTGTCCTATTTCAGAGCTCACGTCCAAAACAGACCTGCAGAGTCTGAGTGGTAAAACTTTAGTGGCCACTTCAGCCTCGTCCTGTCCAGCCTCCGTCTCCAGTGACTCTCTCTTCTGTCCCTATGTCAACCTCATGCTCTGCAACGCCCAGCCATCAGGTACGATCGGTATCATTATCAATGTCAAGTACTGTAAATGCTTTTAGCCGTGTACATTGCCTGACCAAAAAACTAAAATAACACTGTCCAATAATCACGTTGGACCGCCTTTTAGCTGTGGCATTGTTTCTATAAGCTTCTGCAATACCAAAAGATTAATTTCCATTCAGTGTTGCATAAATGTTTCACCAAGATCGCGAGTGACCACTTCACAAAGCCTTCTCCAGGACATCCCAAAGATTCTTAGTAGTTAAGATCTTGACTCTGTGGTAGCCAATCCACGTGCGCCTGGAAATTTGTTGATGCGACCAAGTATTTTTCCTTGTCGCTCTGGTACAACGGCCCAGATTCTCATCACCCGCCCTGCCCTCGCCAGCCCATGCCACTATAAACAGTGATCAGGACGGGCACTGCACCAGCACGAATGAGACTTTACCCAAATAGTATTTTAAGATCAGTCGCCCCTCTCTCACCTGTCCTGCTACGTTCTGCTCCAATCCTCATTAATGCGCTTGGAACGGGCCCTTATGCACGAGGCACACGCAACAACGGACCGTCCACACTTCAGTTTCATGGTTTTAGTGGAGTTTTTTTTTTTTTAATAATTTGCAGCTCTTATTATCCACACACACGTTTATTTACAATAATGGAGCGATCACTAAAGGGGTGAAATGAAAGAAAGTCAGCTCCGTCAGAAGACATCAAAGATCTTCTATTGAAACGACTTTCTCCAATCGGGCAGTGTATTTGTCGGAATTGTTCATCAAAAGCATTTCATTTTCACTTGCAGAATGATTAGTCACACAGTTGTTTGCAAATCTAGCCAGCTATGCATACGTCCACTAATCGTGACTTGACTATCAAAATGATCCGTATCAAATTGACTAATGGTAATAGTCTGGTTTATACACGGACTCTAAAAATAGCCAATTTTTCAATTATTAGCATTTCCTCACTTTTTTTAAACCTCATAAGCGCTATAAAAGTTATTGTTTGACAAGTTGACAAATCGAAAAAATAACCTCCCTGAAATGTATCTTATCTACAATAATATTCGTTATGTTTCTATCGCTGTGGCGTTTGGTGGAGTCTCATCCCGGCTGTGTCTCCCTCAGAGTGTCAGACTGGAGAGGTGGGCACCCTGCTGCTGCTGAACCCTGTCGGTAAGAACGGCCTGGACTATTCCCACCTGCACTACGAGGTGGCCAAGGTGTTCGGCCTCCGCGGCAGACGACTCAAACTGTATCTGGACCAGGACTTTAATCAGGGTGAGGATTCTGTTCGTGCGATCTCTCCTCGTCGTTCCCATTAACGTTAATCATTCTCTATTTGACGAGTTGAGGACACCCGGCTTGATGTGACTTGTGTTTTTCAGAACTGGCTGCTGATTCATCTCTAAAATCGCTCGACACCAAGACTCTGTTTGTGAGGGTTCTTCCCACTACGGCTGAAGCATAGACTCTACAAAACCGTCTACATGTCTCCACAGCAGCACAATACTGTTACTTTAGGATGAAGTAACCTCCTTCATTTGCATACATCTGCCCATGTACTCATGAACTTATGAATAAATACTAGGATATTATGGAACTCTAACTAATAATGTTCACACCCTCTATCAACAACTGTATTTATTCATTTTAGAAAAAAATAATTGACTCATCTGATTTTGAAATGTCCGAAAAGGCCGGCGCTAGAGTTCTATTTATTCAATAGGAATAGTTTTAATAATTGGCATTAGCACCAAGCTTCAAATGGCCGCACCAATGAATAAGTGGATTGTTTGTGAAAGATACTGGGTTGTTTTTTTAACATCTCATTATCATTTACGGTGTCTTTGCATTGGATTTTCTTTTGCATTTTGCTTTTGGTAAATGCAGAATGTAAAGTCATTAGATGTGATAAGTCTCATTTTACCCTTCGGTCTTGAGTAAGACCCTGTCCATTTCCTTTTGCTACTATAATATCCTGACTTGAGTTTTAAAATGGGAAGGACTTAATTAAATGTATGAACAAAATAAATGACTTAATGCCATATATGAAACTTGCTGTCCGAACTCCATGACCTCCTTTTTATATATTGTGTGAAGGGAACAGTTTTCATTTTAACAGCTGGATGAAAAGCTTATTTTTGCTTGGGATACTTGAAGCGGCACAGCTGACAAGCGGTAATATCTCTGGGCTAAAGTGGCCTAGTTTCTAATAAAATCCTTTGACTTCAAACTGCATTGATCTATTATTGTGGTGTTATGCCTACAATGATTTTAAGGTGGTGTAAAAATATTTGTTGTTCCTGGATGGGCCTAGTAACTGTTCACAGAAATATCTATTGCTCACTGGTTCATACTCCGGAGGGGTGGCTCAATCTATTATCGTAGGATGCCTTTGTACTTTTTCTCCACTTAGGCTACTGTTGTTAAAAATACTAAAGCGGCTACTCTTGCTGACACGGGTGCAGCCAATGTTACTGATGTTTTGCGACCCTTTTATTAGTGATGAAGGCAGTCACTATGGCATATGGTTGTTTGGAAATGTATTAAATCTGGTGGAGATTTATGTGAAGAATGAAACCTATAAAATACATGATGCATTTTGCCTGCAAGCATTGAGGATGTTATAAAAATAAACTTAACAAAAAGTATACCTTGAATGCTCCATTTAACTTGTAGTATTGCGTTCAGTTGGAGCAGGTGCCAATAAAACTGAGAGAAACTTTTTGAAGGAAAATTGACAAATGTTATACTTGATCATTATTTAGTAATGATTGGATTCACAAACCTGCCATATTATTCTTGTGGTTGAAATTCCTTTCTGCTGGTCAACATCATGCACATGTTTTTGATTACTGTCACCACTTTTGCACACCTTTATGAGGAAATAATTGGACTAGGGTGACCAGTTTTAAGGCCTTTGTCCCATGTCCCCATGACTTTCTCCAAAATTATGATTTTGTCCCAGTTTCACACCAGATCTGTCCCAGGTGTCCCAGTTTTTGGCCAATTTTAATCCCGAAGCAACACATTTTGCTTGAAAATCAATGTATTTAGACCATGTACAATTGTACATCCAAGTACAAACAAATAAAACATCTCCATTGATTGCTGCATGTCATTAACACCAAATTAGATGTTCAAGGTCCTATACCTGATTTTTAAATTTTCATAACAAAAACAAAAACTTGGCTGCTAGTTCTTGAATGAAAAAAAGCTTTCACAAATATCTACTTCTACAATTTACTGAAGGAGCTCAACTATTTCATTCCATACAGAACCTTTAACAGCCAGCATGGGAAAAATACTTTAAATATTTCAAATTTCTGTGCAGTTTATAATTTGGAAAATGTGGTCACCCTAAACTAGACAATATTTCTATGTGCTATCCGAGAAGATATTGAACTTTGACAGTTTTTGTTTCATGTGGAATTACCCAGGAATTGCAAAGAAATTAGCAATAAACTAAGTATAAATGTGCATTCCGACAGTTTTTCTGCTGTAATGTCACGTGAACAACCAACCATCGAGCGCCAGGTCAGGCCACAGGTCAGCCACGTGTAGCCTTCAATGTAGCCTGGAAAACATTCGCTGGTTTGATAAGGTACTATTTCACGTTTGTTGAGTATAAAAGTGTAAGTTTGGACATCGTTAAATTTTCCTCACTGGCTTTAAGAGAAATTCAGATTGCAACAAATTAAAATACAAAGCGGTGCGGCAAACTGCTAAATGTGGATATGCTAGCTGGCTTTTACATACAAAGATGGCTAGCACAGTCAGCATTATTAAAAAAAAAAAAAAAAAAAAACGATCAACATATTTCTGAATAACTACAATAACACCTTTTAACTAGACAGGTGCTCCTCCGAGGGAAAGTTGCCCTGATCCTTTGGTACCAACCCAGAGAAAGGAGCGCGTGTGAAGGGGCTTGTCGTGACTGCAAAATACCCCGCTCTTTCGGACCACTAGAGGCATCCACCTTCATCCCGATGGCTCTGCCCGTCTCTCCGCTGCGTGCAAACCAGGTAGGACACGCTCCATTCATGCATGTAACCTAAAAGTCTTTTACAAAGCTGTTTTCACATAATCTGACTCATAAATTAGCTGTAAAGTGGTTTTGTTGCTATGCAGTCCTGCTGTCAGCTGCCGGTGTTCGTGCACAGTGCAGCAGCTGCAGGTAACGCGTGACAGGAGATGGATGGACATAGGAGTCCAATTAGAATCCACACTGGCACTTGTAGAGGGTGTCGCTAAAATATTGGCATTGACTTGTAATGGAGATTTAACCTTTTCCAATGTCACTTTTAACAGCCCTCCCTCCTCTATGTAATATGCAAACTAAACAGTTCTGGGAGCTTCAGGTGGAATCATAGTCATTTGGGATATGTTCCAAGAGAAGGAACATTTATGTGGAGGGATTCTGCTATACATGATACAATAACTAGGTTAAATAGATCTTCTAATTGTGTAATTTTAAAGTTTATTATTGCCAGACCTAGAAGAGTATGACTTTATATTGGTCTAAACACAGAAAAATGCACATAGTTGGAAAATGCAATCAGGGTAATACCAATGGACTAAAATGATCTCGTATACAAGGAATAATAACTTTATGGAGGCAAACATATAACTTTAGAGTGAAATATAAAAATTGGCAGTGATGCACTCGCAGTGGGAGGGGATAGCGACAAAGTGACAATGGAAGGTTTTTGCATTCATGTATTATACAGTAGAGTTGACAGCGGTGGGGATTATAAAGGACCTGTGGTAGCGCTCCTTCCTGCGCTGAGGGTGCCTCATCTCCTCTACTGTCCGGGGAAGTGGGTAAGAGGTGTTGTCCATGATGGATACGAGCCCAGTGGGCGCTCAGGACAGCGCTGGTCCTCCTGACCCACTAGTTCAGTCAGTATGACACCTCGAAGCGTTCATCACGTGACATTTCTGAAAAAGGCAAAAGAGTGCAGCTGAAACACTAAAGGATGGGGTACGGCACAAAAATGCATGTCTGTAAGAAACTTTTATATTAATTCTAAAGTCTTCAAACCATTCATTCATTATGAGTAGTATATTTTCGACAGGAGTTAATAAAATGGATGAAAAGCATGTGAACTGTTATATTGTTCCAAAAGAGATAATTTTTTTATTGAGCCCGCTTATCTTGTTACTATTTTAAGCATTTGAAATTCCAATGAAAACGTTTTTGCTTTTCATTTTGTTTCTTTGTGCTTCTTGTCACATTTCCTCGCTTATATGTCATCTGTGGGTAGTTCTACCTCAAAAGTCCCCACAGGTAAACCAGGCTGTACCACTTGGCATTGACCACATTTAACTTCTGCTCATGATGTAATAAGAGCGACTTCCCTGAATGGAGACGCTTGGCAGAGGTGGATTTGGCTGTTAAATAATCTAGCTTTTGGAGTAAAACCGTACATTAGCGAGCTTACAGTAGGCTGTTTGTAACACATTCAGGTCAATCCGTTTCCTCTGTAATACCTTGAACTGAAAGAACTCGGACGTTTCATTCTGGGAAGTGTGTGAGACGTTTGGGAATACTGCACTTGTCAAACTTGGTGGCATTACTTTGTCACCAGTGATTGCTTGTGTTCTGCTATGTTGTTTATACGTCACATTATGGTATTTCTTTTCTCCCGTTGTACAGTTTTGCTCAAAGGCTTAAAATTCCATCCATGTATGAGGCTCAGCAGGTCTCCAAGTTCCCCGCACCTGATGTGCTGTTTGGTAATGCATTAAAAATAGCTATGAAGAAATAACACTACAATATATGGTTTTTAATTGAGAAACTTGACACTGAATAGCTAAGCATATTTGTGAAAGTAGGTAGTGGGAGTACACTCAAGGTGCTTTCCTGTGATGTTCAGCTTGTGCGGGAAACTTGGCCAATTCAAATGTTCAAAAGATCTTGGGCTATTATTGGTTTTTAGTTGTGGAATATTATGCGAAGAAACATTTAGGGTAAGGTCTACGCTGCAGTTTATTGATTCTTGAGCTATTTATTCATTCAGATGTACCTTATAACATAATGAAAGCATTTTAGTTCACACGTCAAAGCATTTATTTTCCTGATCTTTTGGCGCAGTGTGTATTTTAAAAATGCCTTTACTTGTGTCTAAGTGACTCAATACTAAACAGAATCAGACTGAATGCCTAAAAAACGTTGAGGGCTAGACTGTTTTGTGAGGCAGATTTATCCAAATGCGAACACATAATAAATAATATAAGAACAATAAGCCCTCAGGCTTCTGCCATTTTCTCTGGATATATCAATATTAAAATTACGTGTTGGTCAGCAAGTTTCATTGTAATAACCACTTACACAAAACTGTCTATAGGACATGAAAGCTTCACTGTACGACATGTCTGCCAGTATTTTTATCCTGCAGCCTTTACAATAATATGTCTAGTCCTAGGAGTCACTTGAACTTTGTAAATGCTTGTGAATGTATGCATGACAAGGTTCACCGTGTACGGTTTATTGATTCAATATTTCTGAAAAGCAAGCTGCGCCTACAGTGTCCCTGGGGGATATTTGTGTTTCTTAGGACCAGCCAGACTCTTTTTAAAGGCAGGATAAAGAGTAGAAAGAGTGGGTCGATAATAAACTTTTATTTATAGGAGCTATAAGTGCTTCATGTGCTAAAGGCTATGAGCTCAAACAACTGAATTCTTATATAATACTGGACACTTACGGAAGCACAGTAGATTAGTTTCAAATGCGTAGCAGGTTTTGTTGTCGAGGCCATTGTAATATCAAAAACATAGATTTAGCATAAAAGGATCTACTGTGACCCTCAAAGCTATGATTTCATTTGTGCTCAATCTTGCAGTCCTGCTATTTGCTTGAGGCTTACAAGTAGTGATTGATGAGTTTGTCCCAGAGAGAGGAGCTGCAGTTGGAAACATTTTGGGGCATGCGTCCTATTTCCGGTCATCCCTTTAACTATTCCTCTGCAAGTCCCCTAAAAGAGTCTTTTTGGGACAGCCCGAGTGCAGCCTGAGTGCAGTGTGGCGATGAGTGGGCGGAGCCTTTGTCTATTTACAGTTCTGCTTCTGGGAGATGTCCCGCTCCAGCACAAAGGCCGAGAGGGGGGCATGGGAAGACCCCAGATTTGAACAACATTTATCCATCCATTTGTGTCCAGCCCAGTGGGCAAACCCTCAGTCAGAGAAGGGAAGTTGTTATGCTCCTGTCTTTTTGTGTTTTGAGGATTTCGTTTGTGGTTACTATGTGAGTGATCAGCGTGATCACTATACTATTATACATGCTGTAGGGACTATACAGCATGTACAAATAGATTGCCAACCATAACAGTATTAGTTTTTGTGTTAAAGAATAATAATAATTCATATTTTTTGCATTCAGAAATATTTTGCTCAATGTCTTTCAACGAGCCACACTTCCAAAATGGTATGAATTTCCTGGCTAAAGCATTTACCCCTGAACTATGTGATGCGTGGACTATCGGCCAATGAAAGGTGTCAATGGTACTTTTCCTCTCCCCTTGAACTAGTGTATTTGTTCTGGCGCCTTTACCTCCCAGTGTTTTGGTCCTTGGCCCTCCCTCTCTCCACGCTCTCAGTTGTTCCCAGGCCACAGCTTCTGCCTCTGGAGTGTGCCCTGGAGCCCTTGATGTCTTTGACTATAGGGCTGAAGTTGGGTCGGTGAGAAGTGGCCGAGGCGGATCGGGCCTCCTGTATGCTGCTGCTGCTGCTGCCCTGAGTTATATTTAGTCCTGGAAAGGCCACTGCAGACTCTCATCATTTGGGAAAAAAAAGAACGCGTGGGGAGAGCAAACTGAGCGGTGCTGCTACATGGTCCTCTGATTCTCTGTAAGTAAAGACTTTAAATAACAGCTTTTTGTTTGCAGTCTCTATTAGCATAACCTCCAGGATTAGCTAAAACACCAGTTATGCTGGTCTTGTCATGTATTTTTCTACTTATTGCTATAATCCTTTGGCTCTGCGTCCTTTTGCTGTAGTTGCTGTGGCAACAGTCGGCTCTGCTTTGTTATGTCAAACTAGCTTTAAAATAGGCTTTCTAAGAAATATTAGTAGAACAGGCTTTTAGGATGAGTGAAGTAATAGTGGAAATAGTGGAACTTTTTTTAAATGTTTACCTTTTGTTCTTAAGTTTTCAGGTCTAGTGCTATTATTCACAAGTTTAAAGGTCTAGTGAACAAAAATGATTTCAGGTCTTCAAGTTACAGCAAGATAAATACTTTTTTTGATCAATTGGTTTGTTCTTTGATAAATGCTCACAATATAGTTTAAAGTAAGTTTCTCATCTGACTTCAGCGGTGTAGCAATGCTCCGTGCACGATGCTCTGTGCTGCTAAAAAGTGACGATAGCCATTGTGCAAAAGCAACAATGCAACTTTTTTTTCTATATTATCTCATTTATGAGTTCTGCAGTGGGCCGTGTGTGCGGCTGTGTGTGCGTGTGCGTGTGCATGTGCTTGTGTGTTGTGTGCACCAAACAGAGAGCAGTGTGTTCATAATCACTTTGCCGCTAAACCGAAGGCAGCGGACGGCCCTAGAAACAGCCTGTCCAGATTTGCATCCTCAAAGACAATGTAGTATACAATGGTTATGAGGACCGCTCTTGGTCATAATCGTCCTCCTCCGCATGTCTAAGTTTTGGTTAAAGCATCAACTTGTCCAGAAAGAGTACCAGCACAAGCGCAAGCAAGGAGCAATCCAGTGCCCGGTGCGTGTCTCAAACGGAGGTCTGTGGAAAGTGAAACCAAAGTCGTAACAAGCACATGGCCTTCACGTGACAGTCCGCTTCATTTGTTTACTTTATATCACTTTGTTTTATTACAAATTTCTAAAATAGTTGACAACTATTGCAATAATGGATTTGTTGTTTCAGCCCTACTGACAAGCCCTTGTCAGTATTAATTTACTTTCCCTGTACCAATTCTTGACAAGTCCTGGACCAACTTTGTATGGAGGGAGGTGATAGGCCAAAGCAACCAAACAGTAATCATTAACCAGCCAATCAACCTCCGACACATCGAGTCGAGTTTACATTAGGAGTTGGGGTTGTTTGTTCCAGCTCATAAATGTTCTGTCCCGAGAATATAATTGCCTTCGTAGTCTATAGGCCTTGTTGACAGTTGCTGATGATGTAAGGCAATGTAATGTTGGCTTGTTGTCCAAACTGGCGAGTGTGTGGGCTGGTTGTATCGCACCCAGGTTCCTGTTCCTCCCAGCAATGTGTTTTTGATAGAAAGCATGCATTTACAATCGAAGGCGCACTCTGGCCTCGCAGCAAGAAGAGTTTGATTTCCGTGCAATTTGATTTGGGGTCCTTCTGTGTGAAGGTGCTCCTGGCTCAGGATCTTGATAAGTGGATGCTGCACTATGCTTTCCCACAACTACTGAAGTTGCTTTCGTGGCATTCAAGAATGAGTAAATTGCAGATCATGGATTTTATTATACAAATGATTAAGTGTAGAATTTAAAAGATCAATAAATGCTGCAGCATGATAATCTCAGAATAAAGCAAAATGGCCTGTCGAAAAAGAGCTTTAACCCGTCATGGCTCACATATTGTCATTCTACAGTGAGGTCTCTGCAAAAAGTCCTCTCGCAATAAACATTGCTTTTTAGTCAAATTTTCAACAATAGGTTGCGTTCATATTACAGAATTGTATTTCGTTTGGAGCACACATGATAATGCAACCAATTTTTGAAAGGCATTTTCAAAAAGAAAATTGACAAATGTTTTCCCTGATCAGTATTTAATAATGACTGGATTCACAAATCTGCTTATTCTTTCTACAGGCCAACATCAAGCACATTTTTTTTATATTGTCAGTAGGGCAAGGCAATATGACCTAAAATCGATATCACGATATAAGAAAGAAATATCACGATAACAATATATTTGAATATTTCAAAATCCAGCTTAAATTTGTCTTTTAATTTCCTTGCAAATTTGATCTATTCAAGCAACATACATCCTTCAACTCATTTCACGTTTTAAGCAGCTGCCCCTAAAGCCTCAACAGTCAGTGTTTATGCTGCTCTGAGTGGAGCTGAGCGGAGCATTAGCTGTGACCTCCGTCTGCCACTGGTCCTGACTTCAGTCAAAATCAGCTGAGTCACATGCTAATTATATCGCCACGATATCCACAACTCATAAGCCGATTTCGATATACAATATGGCTCAGCCCTATTGTCACCACATTTGGACACCTTTTATGAGAAAATAACTAGACTGCCAACTCTGATACAGTATTGAATTCATTTTCATATGTATCACATCCTGTTCAATTTCTGTTTTTTTTCTCTTGCTACCCAGAGTTTATTTTATCTTATTCAGTGTGCATACATACGACGGAGTATTAGGGCCACATTGAGGGAAAAAAAATCACAAACTTTGAGAATAAAGTAATAATATTACGAGAATAAAGTCTTAATTTGTGAGAATAAAGTCATAATATTCTCACCTGTTGTTTTAGAGGAAGACAGTTGGTAAAATGAGGGCCATGGAGGATTTTGTGGAGTTGTACTTTAGGATAGGTTTCACAAACAAGGAGATACTCAATCTTTTGGCACATCAGCATCATATCATCATCATCAAGTATTAGGTCTAAGAATATGCAAGAAAATGCATCTTTTCTGGAGAAAGAACCAGACGGACTTGGTTCCTCCAAAGCAGGGTTATCGGTGGATGCATCAGCGGGCCATTCAGAGGGGTTTCGTGGTGTCTCAAAAAAACAATCCGACTGATAATAAAGATTCTGGATCCAGAGGGAGTCGAGCTCCAGCGAGCACGGCATCTCATATTCTTTAATCTCGTAATATTACGACTTTATTCTCGTAATATTACAACGTTATTCTTGTAAATTACGACTTTATTCTTATAAATTACGACTTTATTCTCGAAGTTTGTGATCTTTTTTTTCCTCAATGTGGCCCTAATACTGTGCATACAAGATGTTTATACAGTTTATTGATAGATAAGAGACATTTTTCTATTTATTATTATTACCATTTCTTACTAGTATTACTTATTTTCTTCTTTGGCACACTTTTTGCACCCCTTGTGTGATCTTAAGAGCTGTTGTAACAAGTCAATTTCTTATCTCATCTTAAGCCCCGTTCAGACCAAACGCGCGTCATCGCTCATGACGCCCATTCTTGAACGCGCAAATCTGCCAAAGACGCCGCTTATAGACGCACATTGACGCAGCTACAGCTATAACGTCTGGCCCCTATTACATTGATATATTGTGAGCACCGGTGAAATCATCATCTTCAGTGGCGCTCTCGGTAAGCAGCTGTCTGGCACACCAGAGGCCCGGGTTCAATCCCCGCTGGTTACAATGTTTATATTCTTTTCCCAAATAATGTTGTCCCAACACAAGTCTCACTGACAAAACTATATTTCTTTTTGTCAGTCTCCATGTTCAGGGGTAAATCCGTATGATTTGTGTCTATATGTTCATAAGCACAATTTGCTCCCTGTGCCAAATTGGAAAAAGAGGTGTGCAGAGGGGTGGATTCGAACTAGCAACCTCATGCATCCAAAACGGGAGCTCTACCTACTGAGCTAAGCAGGTTGTACTTTGCCGGGCCGCAGACTTGCATATATCAAGCATGGGCCTGAGAGATAAAGGCGTGAACATACAGGAGAGAGCTATCGTGATTTGCAGGTTGTATTTAATGAATTATTTTGTGATCAGGGCAGATTGGCAGCTCCACAGGATCAGCCTCTGTGTGTGATTGTGGAGGTTTATTTATATCTATTTATTGAAGCGTGTTTGATTGAAGGGCAGTGAGCCGTACTTCCTCATTCAGACTCTGCCTTCAG
>OMNZ01107070.1:0-12682 GCA_900303255.1 Lesueurigobius sanzi | reverse complement strand
CCACTAAGTTTATTTAAATTTTAATTATGGTTAGGATAAGATTAGGTTAGGGTTAGGGACAGGGTTATGGTTAAGTTTAGGGTTAGGGACAGGGTTATGGTTAAGTTTAGGGTTAGGGACAGGGTTATGGTTAAGGTTAGGGTTAGGGACAGGGATATGGTTAAGGTTAGGCAGTGCTTAATTTGATCCGGCTTTTGGGGGAACGCATTCCGGGAAATCGGAATTTTGAGCTTTATTGGATCCGGGAAATAAAATACTCCAACAACTTTTAAATATGCTATTATTTTGGGCTGTTCCCCCATAAAATCCACCCAGTACACAAGTGTTCCTGAAAATCTGGATTTACAAATTAAGCACTGAGGTTAGGGCAATGCAGGGGGCGTGGTTTGGAGTAATAATAAATGTATCGTAACTGTAGCTTGTGAATTGTAAACGTAACTTGTGAAGAGAAGAATGAAAAGAAGAAGCGTAAATGTATGTTTTACGTTTACAATATTTTTTTTCTATTCATGATATTTTTTCGTTTATGATTTTAGAGTTACATTTACAGTTTTCTCTTTTCGTTTACAATACTTACAACCTACATTTACAATACCTCTTTTACGTTTACGTTACAGCAGACCCTAATTTGACCCCATAGTCTGGCGTTTGGGTGAAACTCCATGAAGCAGAGAATTATCTTTGAGCACAAAAAAATGAATGTAAAGTTGACTAAATTCTAAATTTACATGGAATTTCCATCTACAAAAATTAGACTAAAACTAAATTATTTTGACAAAGTTTAACTAAATCTTGAGTTATTTTTTTGCCAAAAGACTAACTCTAAGACCAAATGAAAATGTGCTGTCAAAATGAACACTGTTGCTGAGTGACAATGTTAGGTGGCTCAACATTAACAATAACTTCGAGATCCATTCGAATACCACAAAGCAGTATAGGTAGGCACCACGTGTGAATGTGTAAGAAGATAATGATGGCCTAATGGCTTTTGACCGTGTTACGTGTCGTTTCCCAGTAAAAACGTTGGCAATAATGAGGCCGGAAGCAGGTGTTCTTTCACTGACACCATGAGCTCATACCATGTACATACCCACATACCAGGCGTGCTTCTTATACCCCATTAACAGCCTCAGTAAAAGTATGCATTTCCAAACTCACTCAACCTCACACCTGAGAAGTCTTGTTCCAGAAGCACTCGCTGTTGGTACAAGAAAATGCAAGCAGAAAAATCACATGACATAAATTAAACAGGAAAAATATGTAGTGATAGGTAGAGGTCATTTTAGACATTTTGGAAGAAAGCTGACTAGTTCAGCACGAGGAGATTTTTGTACGAACAAAGTAAGAAAAAAAAGCATGATTTCGCAATAGTAATAAAACACAATAATCATTGTGAAATAACGCAATAGTTTTGTGATGGAACACAATCATGAGCAATAGAGAACAAGAGATGGCACTTGCTCTGAGTTAGCATTAGCCGCTCTGTCATCATCCTCACACTATGACGCATGGATTGGGGGGGAAATCTTTTATTCCAAATTTGGTTTAAAATACAGATGTGGCCTATAGTGATAACATTCTTTTTGTAGAAACAATGGCAGTAATAAGATTACCCTGCAACAAAACACAGGCAACGTAGGTCCGTTTAACTGACTTGACAGAGACATTTTATTAAGATGTCATTCTAGTAATATAAATATCTATTTCACCATAACTGAACAGATCCATGCTTTGACATTTCCTCAGCAACGCTGATTACCAAAATAAAATACATTCCAGTTCATGTTATCGCACAGAGTCCAATTGTTCCTGACTCCCATCTAGTTACCTTACAGTCCAGTCAAGAGACGAGTGAAAAAGGCCACCCAGCTCCGTGGAGTAACTGGACCATGCGCCTGAAGAAAACATGAGCTCACAGCCCAGGACGTGGACAGGTAGAGGAAACGGGAGCAATGCAACAAAACAAATACATATTTCTTTCTAAATATAGTTGCAATGATCTAATAATAAAACATTATCAGTAAAAAATATGTTTTTATCCTCAGTGATAAAAGGGCAGAGTTTATGAAGAGTCAAACTAAGTCAGAGAACTTAACCTGGTCCGGACCAGGCTAAGTTCTCCGACTAAATTTCCATAGTCACTAAGACAGACTCTAGAGTGAGCCTGGTTTATGAAACCGGAATGACAACAAAATAAGCCAGACTTGGCTAAATAAGCCTAGCTTACAGAGTAAGCCAGCTTTATGAAACAGCCCTCTGGTCAGGTGGCATGGTGTTTAAGTGCCTCTCTATTGGAGCAGTGTGCTTTAGCTGAAACGCTCACACAATCGTATTTCAGATACACTGTATTGTTGTGGCTCAAACTACAAAGACAAAAGGCGGAGGTGAGTGGACTGCGGGGCAATGGAGACGCACTGGAGAGCATGAAGGAGAGGTACAGACCAGTAGATGCCGAAATGCAAGGAGTGAAAGGAGCACAGGAATGAGGTGCGTGCAGGTGATGCGCGGTGCTCGCGGCCTGTGCGCACAAGGGATGGAGGACAATGGACAGACCCAGGGTGCAACAGGAAACATCTACGCCCACCACCGCACCATGTGAGAGGGACCAGGTGAATGGGGAACTGGACCAGGCCTTGGCATGACAGTCTACAAAGCGCTCCTGCTTCACAGCTAGAAGGTCCTGGGTTCTATTCTCAGGCCGGACGGGGCCTTTCTGTGTCTAAAGACCCCGTTTCTGTGTCTAAAGACGCAGTGGCAGGGGTGACCCTGCCATCTGCGTAGTGTCCGAGCTGCAGGATGAGACTGGCTTCCCACTTGCCTAGCTATGTTTATCCTATCTATTCTTGCTGCCCTTGTTGTGTTGTGTTCTTTTGGTTAACCTATAGCCTCGGGTAACCAAAACCTAGCTCAGAGCTCCCACCTCAGATTTTAATTTACTATCGTTTAGATCCATATTCCAAGTCTCTGTATTTTAAACCTAATTCAAAATAAAAGGCAATGAAATTGTTATTTATTGGAAACTGTATATTCAAGCAAAATGCACAACAGACACTGCTATAGCATTTGTCACTGCCCCAAGAGGCAAAGTGGTTACCTCACACCATAGAACCCCCTTTTCCCCCTTTTTCTAATCAGTAATATGTTCTCCTGTGTCAACATCAGAAGACAACTAAAGCTACCAGGAGACCCTTCTCTTATTGCATTGTTCAGGACCAGACTTTAGTTTAAGCCCAACACACACCAGAATGCAGCGCGTCATCTGACACACCCCAAAGAGCGACACACTTCAAAAAGCTTTTCTCAGGAGGGTCTTTGGATCAGATTTACAGCATATTCCACATGACTGTAAAAAGTCATTAAGAATCACTCAAGAATCCAATGGTAGTCCAACAGACCCTGTTTCCTCTTTCTCTAAAACACAAGAGTAAGATAGTGATGGGCGAGTGAAGCCATGTGACACTTCCCTGGAAAATTGTTTTGAAAAGCTTGAAGCTTCAAAATGGCTTCAACACTAACATCTTGTGGACAAACGTTGTCATCGCAATGACTGAAGCACTAACATGTGGAGGCCAATGTGGGCAATAGAAGTTTGAAACAGACATGAGGTGCTTTGTATATTTGAATGGTCAAAACACTCATAGACCAATAAACTAGTGCAAGAGGTTTTGTAATGTGGTTCTGTGACTGTCCGGTGTGCTTCAGAGCTCCAGTGGGCGGGGCCTCAGTCACCTGCGATACAAACCCCAGAGCTCTCCACCACTAGTAATCGGTATCTCTATCCTCTCTCCCCGATGCTCCATATCAGTGCTCAGTGCAGCGTCAAACCGAGGCACAGGTTAAACACCAGTCCCAGGCAGATCATGATCGTAGTGTTCTTCTCAAGTTTCTGATCACTCTTTATTTGATAAAGATCAGCCTCATATTTACAGATAAAAATCAGAATTAGGAAAGGAAAAAAAAACAAGCGTCAACAAAGCAACAAAGAAGCGCTACAAATCCGCAAAGTCACAGACTTGTCCCCCTGAGGGGAGGTGTGATTAATACATGCACTCCTGTATAATACATGCACTCCTCACAGTGAGGGAGTGCAGCAGGGCCACAGCTCGAGGGGGCTGTGAGGTTCCTCTGAGGAACTAAATACTGAAATAGTCTCCCTTGTCAATCAGAAAGACTCCAACATGGGCCACTTTAAATCACACCTAAAACATAAGCCAAAGGAAAACCATGCCTTTGAACCCTTTTAGCTACTGTTATTGTTGCTTGTTATATTTTGTAATGTTCTCCGTCCTGAGGGACTACAGCCAGTATCTTTAATCGCCATATTTACTGCAATTTGCAATTGTTGCATGTTCAATTATTATGCACTGTCCCTATTTTAAATAATCTTATATACTGTATACCTTGTCTTACCACGCACAGAGTTTGGTCCTGGTTTTGGAAAAGAAAAGTGGGAAATCACTGTACTGTAGTGTTATGCTTTTTGCAGGTGTTTCAAACACCGTGTTAGTTTGGCTTGTCGTAAGTGCACTCTCAGCTACTTCATGTCTTGTTAATATTGTATATATTTATTTTAACTTATTGCAGTTATTATGATGGTAATTTTAAAATGGAATCTACATCTGTAATGTATCACCCTGATGGAGATTCCTACAAACTGAAATGCGTTGGTGTCACTGTACATAAATTACATTTGCAAATTCAGAATCCCCCAACTTTCAAACATCTTGATCATCATCTTACACTTCAGTGGATTTTTGGCAGTGGAAACTGCCAGTTTAATCTAAATTTCCCTTGGAAACTTGCAATACTCTGTTCCCCCATGTTTATGTCAGTAATATACAGTACAGCTTGAAGTTTCACATTGATATCTTTCAATTTAGTTTTGTCCCTACCCACCTGCAGTGTCTGACCTTATAGTGAAGAGCATGGATTCAGTTCAGCCATTTTGATTCCAATGCTTTAATGAGCCTCTGTGGTGGTCCATAGTTTCTGCACAAAGACGACCTTACACAATATGTTATACTGGAGCTAAATGAAGACTTTAAAGCACATGGATGTAATTGCCATCGACTGTACAATGCTCCACTCTTTGTTGAGCAAAGGCCATTAATGGCTATGTTCAAGGCTACATTGGCCATCTGAGATAGCAGAGTGAGATCACAGATATAATGGTGTGAGGCAGGCAAAAGCTTGTATGATGTAAATTGCATTTACCACAAATTACCATTTAACACCTTGTGCTAGTGATTTGGGCTGGAGTATTATAAGAAATGGTACTATAACAATATAAATAACTTTTAAGTTTATGTATATGTCAATGTGTAACTGCTATACAATATACTGGGTCATATTCCTCTGATTAACACATAGGGTTTAACAGTTTAAAAACATGGCTCTCTTTTACTGATCTTCTATTAGAAATGTAAATAATCAAACACAAGTCCATGGTTTGATCTTTTCCACACGTAATCATTGGGGCCATCAATTTATATACAATGCACATTACAATAAATTGTTTAAAGCTGCTTCAGCCTATACACATGGAGCAATTAACAGGCTTCAAGAAAGGTTTTACAATAGTGGTGCATTCAGACCAAATACAATTTAAGCGTCTGGGGCGCCTGGTTTACAGACAAAGTCCATGGTGGACATGCCGCCAGGAGCGTCTAGATCCCATGGCACAGCAAGATCTGTAATATTGACATGGACATCGCAGATAGCAAAGGAGGACAATTTATCCCCAAAACAGCGATTATTTGCTCATCCTAGATGCATCTGCGCCTCTGGCCACACTTTGTGTAGACACGCAACTGGAGCGTCTTTGCCATCCAAATAGAGGAGTTGAAATCACATTACGTCTGAATGCACCATGAGAGCTTCATAAGAGAAGACACACATTTTGAAGTTCAGTGGTCAATGCTCAAATAATTATGTTGCACATTCGTAATAATGTATTGTTTCATGAAGAGAACTTTATATTTCCTCTCAGTAACTCTCAGAAGCAGTAAACAACTGTACTTGTATTGACAAAAACTGCTGCTAAGAATATTCCATTTCTGCAGACAAAATGGATGATAGTTTATTATTGTACTATTTTAGTTTTTTGGTCTTTGAAGATATTTCCAGACCAACCATGTATTCTTGTATGACCCTTTGTTTTCCTAACATGTGATATTTTCCACAGTAACAGTGTGTCTGTGGGATCTACACCTGCAGAGAGAGTATGTTTCTTCTTCCCATTACGTGGCGTGAACAGTCACACCAACAGAGCTCTGTGACACTGACACTGTGCATTTGGCAACACTTTGCCCATATTGAATCTGACCATTTGAAATTGCCAACGCAGATGGCCACCAGTGCAGTTCACAATAAGTAGATTTTCTTTCGTCTATTGTAGCTGCTCCAGGTGCTTCCAAAGCAGGGAAGGCTCTCAAACAAAGTGCGGTCAGATAAAAAGGTACAGCATACTGTATTATCGCCTTATCATATAATAAATATGGATGGTTCCGCGAGCTATATCAAAATGCATCAAGTTCTTCACCTTCTATCAAAGTGCTGACTATGTTTTTAAATCGAAATGTTTTGTTTTTTTACAGAATGTTTAAAGTATACCTCAAACCTCATACTATAAACCCTCTAATACATGTATAAAGTTACATACTGTAATACCACATGTACCCCTACATACTAAAAGCCAAAGGTAGAGTGTGTTGTGAATTAAGGTGCACGTACATGAATGAATAAACTGAATGGATAGTATTTTTAAAGAAAGCAATTGAGCCCGGATACAGTGGACACAATCTACCTATTTAGCATTCAGTTTTCAGTCCTTTGTTGGCCACGCAGTCACAATGTCAAAGCTTAGGATCTCTGTAGTGCATATTTATAGTATTTACACTCATGCACACAGCCGACATAAGTGTTTTAGGTTTGTCTCATTATAGTCTCCAGCCTCACAGAAAACATGATGGCACAGACGGATAAAAGGCAGCTGCTAGATTAAAGATAGTGAGCACTAGGGACAGCTTACTAAAGACTGCTGGCAACGCAGCCACTAACAAGTGTAGGCTCTGAGCTCGGGGAGAGGCGCATGATTAAAGCTGATACACTCAAAGAACATCAAGTATTCACACTTTCCTTATATTCCCTTTGTTATTTTCATCATAATAAGCTCTCACGCTGTAGGTTGTTGGATGTAAACAACAAATGATCTTCTGACTTAATTTTGGTCTGATCTAAGACTGAGTCACAAGACATTATATTAAAAAAACAAAAAGAAGAAGGTAATACATATTTATTTCTAGCATCTCAGTGGCTAGTGCACAACTGACTTAAATCCTCAGTGTGTATCCTGTTATCTTCAAAGCATGAGGTCCGTAAGAAACAGGCCACTGAATGTGAAGGGTTGTATTTTGATTTATTGAGCTCCTTTCATACATAACATCGCACAAATATTCCAATTAAGCTAGGTTCAGAGATTAAAAAAATACCACAGATGCTTCAAAGTGGAAGACAGTGAATTTAGCTGCTGCACAAAACAAGAACTAAAAATGGAAAATTCCTGAATGGAATAAAAAAAAAAAACTCCAAGGGCACTAAGTGTCATTGCTGTAGCGTTGTGTGTTTTTGTTCTCATAAAGAATGTATTTGGAAAGACTTTTTGCATATTCATGTTATTTCTGCCTCAATAAGTGGTGAAAGAAGTTCACAAATTGTTGAATTAAGTAGAGATACAGGAGCAGAGTATTCACTTAAAGGCCCTTACAAATAATGAAAGAGGGAGCCAGTAAATTAAATTGATGTTGATTGAGTTGTGGTCCAAACACATTCCTGACTTTCCTCACAAATTTCTAAAATCCCATTTCTTCTCAGAGATTAGTTCATAGGCAGATTTCAGATTTGCAGCGTCACTATTTAGGGTCGCTGTCATAGAAATGCAAGAAATGTAGCCTGAAAACGCATGGAATTGACAAAAAATGCTGTATATTTAGATGCACAGAGTTAAAAAAAATATACTAGCGGAGGACAATACAAAAGTATAGTGGAGGAATAGTGCTCAGATAAATTCACCGACTGCACTTCACTCCACTTTTTCTTTTAATACAGCTAAAAAATGTAGTGGAGAAGAAAGTAAAGATACAGGCTCTGAATTGAGTGTATTGAAAGTAATCATGAATACTTAAAGAGGCATGCCAGAGCCTTACTCCACCAACACCAAAATGTTTAATTCTGCCGTGTAAGAGGCGTGCTCGCTAATCCAACTCCCTACGGGGGAGGAGCCACTGTGATACCACAGCGTTAGAGAGGGTGATGAGGCATGGCAGAGCTGATGACCTAGACTTCTACCGACAGCACAACTTCTACCTCCTCAGCTAACGGCAAAATTCAAATGGAATAGATACAGTTGACGAGTTCAACCTCTAGTGTGTTAGCCACGTTTGCACTAAAATGTCAAAATATTAACTGGAACATGTAGACAATACTATTACACACAGTATATCAGCAAAAAAAAAAGTTTGGTGTTTAGTTGCTCTTTAAAGTACCTTAAATGTGTACTTTTTTATGCAAGACAGGCAACAAGCGGTGGATAGTGAGTACCAACAGATTAATCAGAGGAAATGTCTTGGGTGGTCCTCTGCCAAAACGGTGCATCAGAGGATTAAAACAGGAGTCCCTCTGCAGCAGCTGAACATCAAATGGTGTAAAACCAGGCACCTTAAAAACTCTCTCCTACGTCTGAGAAAATCATAAAAACTCCAGAGGTATAAAACATTAACTTTGAAAAACTAAGTTAAAATCCTCCAACACAAACCCATAATAGTAAAGTAAAGAAAAGAAAACCCATAACAACGATAAATGCTAAACAAAACCACCTAACTGATCATAAATCTGTGCATGTGCACGATAATCATGAAAATAAAAAACTTAGGACATTTAGGACACTTAGGAAATTATATGTTGTTTATCAATTTACCTGTGATAAAATGTTGGGATCAGTCTTTATGGTGTCTTTTGTTTGGATCAGGATCGAAGCTATGTTTATTCTGTGTTTATTCTGTCCATCCATATGAAGTCTCTCGTACGAAAGTCTTTCAGTCTCTGTTATTTGTGATAAATCACTTTTGGAATATGGAAAACTGTCCATTTCCTGAAAATCGGGGTACGCATCCTGTTTGGACATTGTGTCATATATTAAGTTATTTCTCATCATATCTTGCCTTGTGTCCCTGTGAACAACCTTCACCTTGTCGCCAGGTTTGGAGGAAGTTGTCGTTATTATCTGAAATGATCTCATGATGAAAGTATTTAAAATTATCTGGGTCAATGAATAGGCCTTTAACATAAACATAAGCTTGCCACACGCCGCGGGAATCATGGGTAATTCAAGAAATGGAAACCCATCTATAGAGAGCGTGTCCCTCACTGGCAGTGAGGTTAGTGAGTAACATTAGGTTGCTCTTTATGCTTTGTATCAATCCAATTTCTTCAATCAGTGGTGAACAACCATCAATAATAATAATGCATTGGTTTTATACTGAGCTTTTCTGGACACTCAAATACGCTTTACATGGCATTATTCATTTACTCCAGTGGTGGTAAGCTACTATTGTAGCCACAGCTGCCCTGGGGTAGACTGACAGATCCGACCACCACCACACATTTACTCTCACTACATTCACACAGGCAGGTGGGTGAAGTGTTGCCCAAGGACACGACAGTGTGCACATGTGGCAGCCGGGTTTCAAACCCCCCAACCTCTCGATCATAGGACGACCCGCTCTACCATCTGCACCACCATCGCCCCAAAAAATAATATGAACGCTGAAAGAGACATCAAAGAGACCAAAGTGCACTGCGGCTGCCCACTGCTCCTTATGCAGCTCCAGCAGCATCGAAGGATGGGTCAAATGCACAGGATTAATTTCCCTACGGGCAGAATAAAATTCACCTTAACCTTTTCCCTGCTGCACCGGGAACAAGGTTACAGTAGACTTAGATGCCATGTTGAAGGTTCTGAATAATGGATATCAGTCATTCTGCAGTAACTCTGTATGATGTGTCAGTAGGAACCTTTCCCATAAGAATCCTGGCAGTTAGTCAGTTCACAAACACACAAGGATCCATGTGTGTGCCGCTCGTGCTGATTTGTTTGAATCCAACAGGTTTATTGTTTTGAGACTTGGTTGTAGCTGACTAAAACAAGGCAGCACCAAATCTAATCAGCAGCAAATGCTGCACCTAAAGTTCGTCCTCTTCTCAAACGATTAAAACTGGAGATGTTCCAGATTTATATCAGTGCTAGCGTTACACTGTAATATCACTTTGGCTCTAGCAAGGTTATTCATGAGTGGCTTTTACAGCTAATGCATAGCCTAGTATAATAACCTGCTGTGACTCACAGCTAATTATGACATTCAAGCACAGAATCACGGCAGTCAGATGGAATCAGCAGAGCAGGTGAGAAGCCATTAACTCATGACAATAGTGACAAACTTCTTCCTAATGACAACAGCTGCATGGTGCAGCTTGTAGTGCCTTCTGCATCCCTGCCTTCCTTACATAAACTATTTCTGCTTGAAATAGAGATCAAGTGCTTGAGCCAGACTAATTTGCCATGCCTTTGACAATTTTCTATAGGCTGTAATTATCAGAAGGAGAAATGTGCCACATCTCTGGTGAAGAACAATAGTGAATAATGAACAAAGCGAAAATGAGAATGAAATCCAACAGTAAATGTGAATTGTACCCATGGTTATGTAGCAGGAACTGGCATGGAAGTCACAAGATAGTATGTCAGTGATTTTGCACAAGACCCTATGTCCTTTTGGAAAAAGGATGTAGGGTCCCAGGGGCCAAATGTGGCCCACCTTGCAAAGCATGACCAAGACAGTGTTTCCCTTAGCACAGCAGGTATAAATGAAAGATCATTTATACCTGCTGCGTTCTTGCTTTAGGTTGTTTGAAACGCTCACGACCGGATGTACGACTGGTCCAGCAAGTTCAAAAAGCCAATGTGGCCCCCAAAAGGTTTGCCCATACACTGTTAGAGGGTTTCAGTAATGTACTGATGCCATGTTACGTTTGTTCTGACAGGTTGGCCAAAGGGAAGGATGATCTGAGCCTTTTGGTCATCTTGCAATCACTTCTATGAAGCTGGCTACACACTAGAGGATTTTTAGTCTCTCAGAGGTTGAGGAGACATGGCTCAAAACGACTTTCTCACGAGTAAAGATTATGTGTATCCTCATGTCTGTCCTTATGTGTGTGCAGATTTTAAATCCTGCAGTATTCCATTCGTGGATGGCGTCGGCCACGCCTACTGTCCACCCGGGGACGTTTACCAGTTTAATGGCTGATGCAACTCTCGCTGAACAGAGCCATTGGACTCTGAAATTCACCACTGGCCCATCCGTCCAAGCGAGATGGATCCTTCTTCTAATTGGTTTTCCTCGAGGTTTCCTCATTTTTTTTACCATGTGGTTTTTGGGGTTTTTCCTCGCTGTAGAGGAAGGTCTAAGGATGGGGGATACTTATTACTCTAAGTGATTTACTTATTCACGGGACATTACATTCGTGTGTGACATTCATTTGTGTGTGACTTATTTTTGATATTGATTTGTTTTTGTCCAGACCGACCTTTGAGATGACTTCTGTTATGATATTGGGCGTTACAAAAATAAATTGATTGATTGATTGTGTGTAGAGTGTTTTACACACATGAGCAAAGGTGCAATACTTCTGCAACACCTCACGCACATGGTGATAATCTGACACTCAGTCCACCTCGGTGTCAGGTGGGAGGACATGTAGTATAGTGGCCGGCTGTGTGCACTGTGTGGAGGAGAAGACCCTTGGGAATCTCTCAGCGGGATGTCGTGGAGCGACCCTCGGGAGCAGCTAGGGGACTGTCGGGAGCAGGTAGGGGACTGTCGGGAGCAGGTAGGGGACTGTCGGGAGCAGGTAGGGGACTGTCGGGAGCAGGTAGGGGACTGTCGGGAGCAGGTAGGGGACTGTCGGGAGCAGGTAGGGGACTGTCGGGAGCAGGTAGGGGACTGTCGGGAGCAGGTAGGGGACTGTCGGGAGCAGGTAGGGGACTGTCGGGATGAATCGTTAAATCCCTATTTAATTGTAAACAGTGTCTGATGTGTCCATTCATTTAAAATCTGTCAGATGATTTTACTAGCTGTCAGGTATAAGCCTGCTGTTGTAGATGATTCCTGAAGATAGCAACCTTTCTTGATGTTTCTTGACTGACTGTCATCTTAGCTAAATTCTCCTTTAGTGAAAAAAAAAAAAAGAATGTAGATTCTTATTCACCAAGGTGGTGAATTTAATCTTGCCAAACCTAACCTCATATAAGACATTGACTACTGGTTGTGTTGGAGCTCAGCCTTGTACTTTTTATTTGTATTATGATTTCTTAAGATTTAAGTGTATTCATCAATTTTAAATTGTTCTTGTTGGGCCATGATCATTATTCGTACAGTCTAAAATCAGTGTTGGGAGTAACTCATTACAAAAGTAACTAGTTACAGAAATATATTACTTTTTTCAGTAACTGAGGAATATAATATATTACTTAAACAAAATACAGTAATATATTAGTCATTACAATTGAAGTAACTCAAGTTACTTCAAGTTACAAGTCCAACTCCCCCCAAATAACATGCAGCACCAAATC